>CAUYUJ010017764.1:119967-152907 GCA_963575745.1 Prorocentrum cordatum
CACAGACCCCCCCTCGCAGACCACCCCTCGCAGACCCCCCCTCTGGGACCCCCCCTCGCAGACCCCCCCTCTGGGACCCCCCCTCGCCGACCCCCCCTCTGGGGCCCCCCCCCTGGGGTAGGCTACCCTAGGCTCAGAGTCGGCCGCGCGCAGAGGGAGGGTAGCCCTAGGGATAGGCCCAAGGGGTAGGCCCTAGGGTGGCCCTAGGGGTGGGCCTTAGGGGTAGTCATTTTATTGCGGATTACAAACTGGTTCCTTTCGTCGGGCGGGTAGGGCAGGACATGAAATGCATTGATTGCTTTGGTGGCGGATTACATGTTGATTCCCCTTGGTAGCGGATTACAACTTGATGCCTTTAGTCGGGCGGGCGGGCGGGACATTAAAGGCATTGATTGCTTGCTTGTGTGGTGGATTACCAATTGCTTCCCGTTGGTACCGGATTACGAGTAGATTCCATTTGTGGCGGATTACAAGCTGATTCCTTTTGTCGGGCGGGCGGGCGGGACATTAAAGGCATTGATTGCTTGTGTGGCGGATGGCAAACTGATTCTTATTGTGGCAGATTACACATTGATTCCTTTTGTCTGGCGGGCGGGCGGGACATTAAAGGCAATGATTGCTTGTTTGGTGAATTGCGAATGGATTCCCTTTGGCAGCGGATTTTAAACTTATTCCTTTGGTCGGGCGCCTTTTGCCGGGCGGGCGGGCGGGACATTGAAGGCAACAATTGCTTGTGTGGTGAATTGCAAATGGATTCCCTTTGGCAGCGGATTGCAAACTTATTCCTTTGGTCGGGCGGGCGGGCGGGACATTAAATGCATTGATTGCTTTCGTGGCGGATTACAAAGTGATTCCATTTGGCAGCGGATTGCAAGTTGATTACTATTATGGCGGATTACAAGCTGATTCCTTTTGTCGGGCGGGCGGGCGGGACATTAAAGGCATTGCTTGCTTATGTGGCGGATTACACATGCTGAAGGCCCTAGGCTTCCCAAGGATAGGCCCTACTGGACACCCTAGGGTAGCCCTAGGGTACCCCTAGGGGTAGGCCCCAGAGGTAGCCCTAGGGTAGCCCTAGGGGTAGGCCCTAGGGGTAGCCCTAGGGTAGCCCTAGGGGTAGGCCCTAGGGGTAGCCCTAGGGTAGCCCTAGGGGTAGACCCTAGGGGTAGGCCTAGGGTAGCCCTAGGGGTAGACCCTAGGGGTAGGCCTAGGGTAGCCCTAGGGGTAGGCCCTAGGGGTAGGCCTAAGGTAGCCCTAGGGGTAGGCCCTAGGGGTAGCCCTAGGGTAGCCCTTCCTTGGGTGATCTATAAGTCCAGGAGGACGACAGGAACCCCTGCACCAGACCAGTGTGCAGCACGGTTTTGGGGCCGATCTCGCGCGTTGCACGTGCTCGGCGCTGCTGGATCCCCACGGCAAGCATGTCTGTAAAGATGGAGAGAACACGCTTGGATGCGCTTCTTGGCCGCGACGTGAATTACGTCGTGGCGCAGGCGCTCGCGCACGACCCCCTCTGTTGAGCAAGCTGTTACAGTGGGGCAGCGCCCCCGCGGCGGGCAGCGTGCTTGCGGGCAGAAAGCGCCAGCGGCTCGCTTGGGCTCAGGAAGCGAACGGGGGGCTTGAAGTGCGAGCCCGCGGCCCCGATGAAGAGGCGCCAGTGGCGACGTCCGTGGCGCGCACTGCGCGATGGAGACCTGGCGGGCCCAGCAGTCGGCATGCCAGCGCCCGCTTTCGCCGGCGACGCTGCTGCAGTGGGCATGGGCCAACTCGCGCTGCGAGTTGTGCCAGCAGCGCCATCTGGCGATTGCCTGGGCATCGATTCTCCTGGGCTTGGCGGAGAGCAGCAGCTCGACGTCGTCGAGCGCCTCGATGCAGGCGCAGGAAGCCCATCCGTAGATGCCGGATTTGGCGAGGCCATCAAGCGGCACGCGGGGCAATTGTGGATGCCCTCCGAGGTTTCGCGCGCGAACGTGACGAAGCATACCGAACTAAAGAGGCGACCATCAATCGTGACGCGCTTGCGGCCGAGGCCGGAGCTGCTGGATATAATCTTCGCAAGACTGATGTCCTGGAACCAGATGGCGACGACGAGGCTCCGGAGCTTCGTGCCGCGAGCCTCCTTGCTGATGCTACCCGTCACCTCCGTGCTGAGACTGCCCGTCTGCGCTGTGAGCTCGACGGGGAAAGCGAAGGCCGCTGCGTCGCTGGAGCGGTTGGCGGCCCTGGCCGCCTTCGAGCCAGTCAGCGCGTTAATGCTATTGGGGGTGCACGCGGGGGCGCTGAAGTCGCCCAGCATGACGAGGAGCACTTGCGAGGTTTTTCAGCAGCCTGAAGGGGCAGCTGGCGCCATGGATGACGCGTCGGCCCCTCGTCGCTCGGGAGCGGCTCGCGGTTGTGAGCGCTCGCGACGGCGATGTCGCAGGCGCCGGAGACGTCCGCGGCGCTGGGCCATGCTGCTCGCCCTGCGGCGACATCTGCGTTGGACCGCAGTGGTGGGCCGCAGTGGACACACTTCGGGCGGGCGGCTTGGCTCGACCTGGGCGAATGGATCGAGGGGGCCACTGCCGCCAACCGAGGAAGGGCTCGCGATGTCGGAGTGGAAGGCCACACGCGCGAGGATGCCCATGTGGATGACCGTGGTGCACGACTGCAGCAGCGCGATCAGGGCCAGCTGGCGGGGCAGAGGCCGTGCGCGGAGGCCATAGCATCGGAGATGCTGCACTCGAAGACGGTGCGGATGTTGTGTTGCTGTTGGTCATTGGTGCCATCTCGAACTGCAGCGGCTGTCCACTACATGGGCGTCGGCTCACCAGGAGTACTGAGAACATGCAGCTGTGCCAAAGCCTCATGATGACAAGAGATATAGGCCTTGCTCCTTCGCAGACGGACTGTGTAGTGGTCGAGGCGCTGGTTGGTGGGACTACCCAGCCGCCTGGGCTAGACTTCTCGGCGTATTGTTCGCGGACTCTTTTCGGCCGAAACGAATAGCGTAGTAGGAGCTGCACCACCAATAGAAAGAATGGCATCACGCCAACCTCGTCCAATGTGTTGTGTTATGTGTAGGCGCCGCGCTCGCGGTTCTGCTACCTCTGTGCCGCCGTTGAGGGTGAAGCTGTGGCGCCTGCTGACGCCCGAGGTGTTGAACGACATGTGGTCGCCTTTGACTTCGGCCTTTTTGAAACACGACACGAGCGCAACTTCGAGGTCGTCGATGTCGAAGGGTGTTGCGCATCCACACCAGGAGGTGCACAGGTCAGCAACTCGGTCCCATGTTCCAGTGTTGGCCACGTCGGTGCTTGGGCTGCGGGCCTCTGCGTCGTCAACGATCTTCTGAAGCTTGTTGACTGAGTCTCGTAGTTTTCGTGTGGTCACTTCCGTGGCGGCAGTTTTGGCTTTGGTGTCCTGTGGGTCTCTCTCGGTTCGCTCGCGCTTGGCGTTGAAATTGGCGGCGATGGACGTGATGGAAGTGAGGAACTGAAACCGGGCGGATTCCACAATAGGCTTGACGATGGTGACGAACTCTGCGGCAGGGACTTTGACCTGTGCGGCGAACGTTTCCTCGAGCTGTCGTCGGAGGGGGTACCATCATAGCACTGGTCGGGGAGCTGGCCACCTTCGCCGTAGGAGTCACCTTGCTTGTCCTCCATGTCTGGCATGGTGAAGGCTCACAGCGTTCAGCCGCGCGACAGAGCACTGTGCACGATATGAAAACCACAGCACACAAGAGCATGAGGCCGAAATATGTAAGTGGGCGACCGCAACCCGTGATTGTGGAGGGAGGAGGACGGAGACCGGCCGCGGCCCAGCGTCAAAACCGCTGGGGTAGAACCATCTTGAGCCATAATGGCTACAGAAGAGGAGGAAGAGGAGGACGAGGAGGGGGAGGAGGAGGAGGAGGAGGAGGCGCGCGCGTCGGCATGGGGGCCCCGAAGAGGTCCCGGTGGAACCGAGCAGAAAGAAAGGGGCCACCCCTGCAGGTTCGGTTAAACAACGCATGCGTGCAGCGGTGCTGCGGCCTCCCCTGGAGAACAGGCCGCTTCCTGGAGTATGAGCCACACAGGCCGGGTTTGCACCCTCCTGCCTTGCTGGGATCTGGGCGCGTTTCGGCACCCTCTCCCCCAACCTCGTCAGGCCCACCGACAAGGGAGAGGGCGGAGGCCGACGCGTTCCAAGCCCCGGCCTCTCTGGAGCAGGAGGATGATGAGGAGGAGGAGCAGGAGGAGGTGGCGGACGAGCAAGGGGATGAGCAGCAAGAAAGCGAGGATAAGCAAGAATACGGCTGAAGACAAACCAGAACAGCAGAAACTGGAGTGCAAGGAGCGGGAGGAGCAGGAGGACCAGGGGAAGGCGTAGGAGGCGAGAGCGCCACTCTAAACGGTGGGAGCAAATGCCCGATCCTACAGTGAGGCCCGCGCTGCAGCGGGAGCATAATCTTTGAAAGACCGAGAACGAGAGCGACTCTCAGGCCGAGAACGAGAACGATATCCACATTTAATAAAGGCAAGGTGATTCTGCAAGGCGAGAGGGGAACATGACAGTGAGGGAGGCGAGATGGGACGATGAGGACCAAGGTCCACCCATCACCATTCGCGGATGCCGCAGGAGGATCGCCCGTCCAAGGCTCACTCCCGTCGAAGCGTAACCACTCAATGACACTCTGGCGATTACCCGCTGAACAAATCGTGGGCTCATCAGGACTTGAGCAGGGACCGACCGTCCCGGCGTTCCTATAGTCCTACCACGAAATGTTGTTAGAACCCAAAAATGTTCTAAGAACAAACGCCGTGTTCTTAGAACATACACCCGATGTGCTAAAACAAGACAGACCCCGCCAGAAATGTACTAAGAACATTTCGTGGGAACCACAAGAGGTTCTTAGAACATTGTTTGGTAGGGCTACCAGGCACGCCTAGACGCTTCGCCGCTGCTTGAAGGACTGCCACAGGCCCAAATCCTGGAGAGAGCGGACCGAGCCCGCCGTGCGAGCCTGGCAGGCCGGCCCGGCGAGCGAGCGGAACAAACGACGTCTGCTCGCTCGCTCGACTCGCCCGATCGCCTGCCCCGGAGAGCCCGCTCGGGCGCCGGAGCGACGCGGAGCAAGCCCCGCGTCCCCTCGCCAGCTCGCTCGCTCCCACCGTCCCCCCCCCCCTCCCCGCTCGCTCGCTCGCTCGGTCGGCTCGCTCGCCCGCTGCGTCACCTCGGCTCGCTCGCTGCAGCGGGCCGCGGGAGCCGAGCACCTCCTCCTCCTCCTCCTCCTCCTCCTCCTCCTCTCCTCCTCCTCCTCCTCCCTCCTCCTCCTCCTCCTCCTCTTCGTCGTCCTCGCTCCTCCTCCTCCTCCTCCTCCTCCTCCTACTCCCTCTCTCCTCCTCCTCCTCTGACCGTGCCGAGCGAGCTGGCCGCGCCGAGGGAGCTGACCGAGCGGGAGCGACCCCGCGGGCGGAGCGCCCGAGGGAGTCGGCGGGCCGGGGCGAGCGGGACGAGCGGGCGGGCCGAGGCTGGGAGTGAGGGGCGAGCGCGAGCGAGCGAGCGGGCTGCGCGGTGAAGAGTCGAGGCTTCGGTCGCTCGAGCGAGGCGATCGAGCGGGCGAGCATGCGAGCGATGGGGGCCATGGAGGGACGAGGCAGGGGGGGCAGGGGGGGCAGGGGGGAAGAGGGTTGGGGGCGGAGAACGTGGAGGAGGAAGATGGAGGCCTCCCGAGTGGGTCCGGGTAGATGGGGTCGCAGGATCGCGCCGCATCGCCGATGCATCGGCGATGCGTCGGCGGCGCGTCGGCGATGCACGGCGAACATCGGTCTCTACACCGACCCCTATCGCCGATGCATCGACAACGTGGCGCGATCCTCCGACCCAGTCTGCTCGATCCCCATGTGGGAACCTTGCAGAGGAGGAGGAGGAGGAGCGAGGAGGAGGGAGGAGGAGGGAGGGGAGGAGGGGGGGGAGGAGGAGGAGGAGGAGGAGGAGGAGGAGGGAGGAGAGGGGAGGAGGAGGAGGAGGAGGAGAGGAGGAGGAGGAGGAGGAGCAGGAGCAGGAGCAGGAGCAGGAGAGGGGGAGGGAGGCTGGCGGCGGAGGCAGGCCTGGGCGGCCTGCTCCTCCCGCAGCCGCGCCTCCTCCCGCAGCCTCTCCTGGGCGGCCTGCTCCTCCCGCAGCCTCTCCTGGGCGGCCTGCTCCTCCCGCAGCCGCGTCTCCTCCCGCAGCCGCTCCTGGGCGGCGCGCTCCTCCCCCAGCCGCTCCCCCTCGGCCTCCCGCTCTCCTCCTCCCCCTCCCCCTCCCGCTCCTCCTCCTCCTCCTCCTCCTCCTCCTCCTCCTCCTCCTCCTCCTCCTCCTCCTCCTCCTCCTCCTCACTCCTCCTTATCCTCCTCCTCCTCCTCCTCCTCTCCTCCCTCCTCTCCTCTCCTCCTCCTCCTCCTCCTCTCTTCCTCCTCCTCCTCCCCCCTCCTCCTCCTCCCCTCCTCTCTCTCCTCCTCTCTCCTCCTCCTCCGCCTCCTCCTCCTCCTCCTCCTCCTCCCTCCCTCCTCCTCCTCCCCCTGCCCTCCTCCTCCTTCCTCCTCCTCCTCCTCCTCCTCCTCCTCCTCCTCCTCCTCCTCCTCCTCCTCCTCCTCCTCCTCCTCCTCCTCCTCCTCCTCCTCCCCCTCCCGCAGCCGCTCCTGAGCGGCGCGCTCCTCCCGCAGCCTTTCCTCCTCGGCCTCCCGCAGCCGCTCCCTGCGTGCCAGCTCCTCCCGCAGCTGGGCCACCACGGCGTCTCTCGCCTGCGCGCCGCCGGAAAGCCACGGGGGGGGGTTGAGAATCAGCTCACGTAGCTGATTTTCCCGGCGCCTCCCGGCGCCGCAGGCGGCTATGTATCGAGGAATGTGGGCCCCTCGGTGAGGCCGAAACCAGCTGCATGCAGCAAATTTCGTAACCCCCCCTTTCCCAATCCCCCCCTTTCGCCCAGCCCGAACGGTGGCGGCGGGAAAGAGGAAACGCAACTGCAGCAACCCGCGAGAAGGGGACACGAGGGTCAACCGCGGGACAAACCGTCGGTCGAAAGAGGTAGGTAGAAACATGGAGTAGGCGATGAAAGTAGAATGGGTGCCCAAGAGGACGGAAACAGGTGAAGCCACTCGATCATTGTGAAGTAGAAAGGCGCTTAAGGTAGACTGGCATCTGAGAATCCAAAAATACCTACTTTCAACGACCGATTTCGGTATGGGTTGGGCCCCTGCTCAATGCTCCAACTGCGCCTACGCCCTCAGTGCTTCCCCACGCCGTGCCCTTTTGACTGAACTATGCGACTGCGGGGTGTGTGGGGGGGGGGGGGCGGGCGAGCGCTGCGGCCACCAGGGCCCGGCGAGGCGCGGCGCGGGTTCGCTGCGCGGCTACCACGTGGCGTCCAGAATCCGACCCAGACGAGCTCAAACAGCGTTTTCAACGACATTGATTCGGCTACGTACTACAGGCCCTTCTCGCACGCAGTGGAAGCAAGCACAACCAGGGCCAGAAGTGTTTTTTGCGAGACGTTGCAGACAATCTGGAACAAAATTGGCTTGCACATTTAGTAAATCCGATACCGCGCAGTTTGTTCGATTTTTGGTGCTGGCGCGACAAACATGGTCTACGTGACAACAGCACGCATTACTCGTGGTAGGTGCGCGGGCACGGCGGGATATCAGCTATCACTGTGGGTGGCACACCGCGCACCAAACATGTTTCGGCACACATGTGGCTTTGGGTGGCACAGCGCGCACAATCAAGTCAAGTGCTAGAGCAACTGCATAAAACTATACACGACACACACACACACGCACAAACAACAGTCAGAGAACAACGACAACAAACGTAAAATGCTTGTCGATGCCGTGCACCGTGAACCCTGCCGCTGACAGATTGAAACGCGGCCCTACGTGGATGCCACACCGCGCATCCAGCCAAGAGAGGCGCACAATCATGGTGTCAATGACTGCGTTGTGCTGATGCTGTAAGCGTCCGAATATGTCGACCACCCCGACAATGTTGCTGGTCGTCGATAACAGGTTGATCCCCTGGGCAACGAAGCGACCACCGCTGCCCAGAACTCGTCAGCATCCGCCACCGTGCCCCCTGGCGCGTTGAGGCGTGGTAGAATCCCAAGGGTTGTCTGGCAGGCACGGGGACTGCACTCGTTCTCTCGCCCGCACACACACACACCACTCTTTGTGTCGTGGCCTGCTTGCGCGCGCTGGAGCTTGATTGCCGGCGCACGAGCAGGGAGAGCGTTAATCGACCCAGCGGAGGGGAAGGTGGGGTCCCGGGTCAATCACGGGTCCTCCCGAGGGGGAAAGACGGGCCAACGTGGGTAATCATGCCGGGTAGGTTTGGACTCTTGCATTCGCTTCCAAGCCACACCAAGCCATACCAATCACGGGCCTTCCTTTGCCCGCGCCATCTGGCGGCAAGCCTAGCACGAATTGCCAGGCAGGGCGCCCCAATAGCGAAAGACTTCTCTTTCTGGCCAACAGCAGCCCTCGCAAGGCCGCCACCGCGGCGGGACTCGCGCCGCGACAATCAGGCGAACGACGACTACGACCACGACGCCGGAGACGACAACATCGACGATGGACAATGACAACGAAGACGACGGCGACGACGACGACAACGACGACGACCACAACCACCACCAACACCAGCACCAGCACGACGAAGACGACGATAACGCCGCCCACGACGACCATGAACGGAGACGAACGACCACGACGACGACCAGGAACGAGGACGACAGTGACGACGACGACCACGACGATGGCCTTGACGACGACGACGACCAAAACGACGACAGCCACGCAACACGGGCCTGCAACTCAGACAGCGCGGACTGGTGCTCCGCCTCGGCCGCCCCGAGCCGGGCCTCCCGCGCCGGCGGCTCCGGGCGGAGAGAGGCGGATCGAAGAGGAGAGACACCACGAGCGACGGACGTGGGAGGTCAACGTCCTCGCGAGGACACGAGAAAGAGAAGAGAGAAGTCGAAGAGGGCATCAGTGTCCTCGCGGAGAAAAGTCGAAGGGAGGCATCGACGATGACGAGCGACGAATCGCGAGAGAAATCGAAGAGGATATCAGTGTCCTCGCGGTCGGGATACCGAAGCACGACCCCATGGATGTGTGATTCCATGGATATCTTCCGCGCGGGGCATCCACGCAACACCATCAGCATCATCCCCCTGACCCGTGGGTTCGCGGCCCGAGGAGTCTGGACCTCGCCCGGAGGAGAGTGGGGGAGGAAGGAGAGGAGAGTGGGGGAGGAGAGTGGGGGAGGAGTAAGGGGAGGAGGGAGCTCGCCTGGAGGAGAGTGGGGGAGGGGACCTCGCCCGGAGGAGAGGGGGGGAGGAGCACCACACCGACTAACGAAGTCATCGCATTAGCATGCATCAAAAAAAAAACAAACAGGTTAGCCTTCGTCCGAGAAATCCGCCACCTCGCGCTTTCTCCGGTCAAGGACTCGCTGCCCTAACTCCTCAGCTTGGGCGCGAGAGGAGAATCCAAATAGCGCAAGGCCTCGGACGAGGTCGACGCCGACCCGCTCAACAGCTGGGCCGGGTCCAAGAGCTGGCACATCTGCGAGGCCCAGCTTCGATGAGAGGGGGGGAGGAGAAGGGGAGGGAGGACCATCTTAGATGGGTCAATGGTATCTGGGGAGTTCCGCGGAGTCCCAGAAAGGGAGAGGCGGCGGGGAGGGCGAGGAGCAGGAGCAGGAGAGGAGTACCCGTGCACGTCACTGTGTCTGCATCCGCGCGTGACAACATCCGAAGCTCGCGCACACGTCCCACCCACCCCCCCGAGACTCGATGGCACAATTCAACTGGCGCGTTGACGCGAGAACCCTTCTCACGCAGATCTGAGACTCGGGCGGGCGAATTGTGCTGATGATAGTGCCAACGAAGAGGGCGACGACAACGACGATGCCGATGATCAGGTTCAGGACCACGGTTGGATGACGACGACGACGACGACGACGACGGTGATGATGCACGGGATGGTGATGACGATGGCAATGATAACGCTGGTGGATGCTGGCGGTGATAATATGGCGGCGATCAGGGCGACATGATGATGATGACGACGATGTTGATGACAACGTTGATGACCATGTTGATGGCGACGGCAATGAAGATGGATCTGATGGTGATGACGGTGGAACTGAGGACGCTGCCGCTGATGATAGGGATGGTGCTGATGAAGACGACGAGGAAGTGCGCGCGCAACACTTCAAAACAACTGACTGCCGATGAATGGAAAGACCGTTGCTTCCATGTGTATAGGAGACCGATTTCTGACCACACCCACTTCCCGAGGTGCCTTGCGAAAAGCGGTTTCCAGAGGTGGAGGTGTGCAGTTTCCCCGCCCCAGGGAAAGGAAAAACTACCCTCTTCCACCCCCGAGGGCCTACCATAGAATCGAGGTTCCAGAGGTGGATGTGGTCAGAAATCGGTCTTCGAGTGTGTGTTGAACTGTCCGGCGTTGGAGTGCTCGGGGGAGCCTGTTCGGGGAGGATATTTCGACGTGTGCGCACGGGGACGCGCGCGCGCGGTGCGAACGCCAGTACTTCCACGGGTTTGCCGCGTGCGCGCGATGCCTCCAGAGCGTCTTGTGGGGGTGGGTCCTCGTCTCGAGTCCGCAGCGCCGCGCTCCACTGCCTCCCGCTGCCCCCCTCCTCCCTCCTCCCATGCCTACCCCTGCCCTCCGCATGCAAATGTCGTTGCCTCCCTCTCACGTTTCTTGGCACTGAATGCCCGTGGTACCGCATAATGCAGGATGACGATACATAAACAAATGGGGGAACGATTAGGACATACTTTCTTCAACTTCTATGTGATTTTTCAACGGGAGGAGGGCGATTAAAAAATGTGTCTATTACACGTCGGCTTCGAATCTTCCGTCGAATACTCATTTCACGCCGTCGTCAAATTTTACGTTAAATAATCATTCGACGTCGACTTCAAATTTTACGCAAAATAATCGTTCGACGTTGGCCCGTCGGCCGTCCGGGCGCGCGCCCGAGGACCGCAGGGGGGGAACGATCAAAAAATAGTTTCCCAGCCCGCGGCCGGATTTTTCTAATCATGCTCTGGGGCGCCGCCGACGCAACACGACCCCCGGTCATGTATCAATCCTCATCCTACATTAGCGTCACTCAGTCGATTTTGGCACACACGCACACACCTCACACGTTCCGTGGCCCCTTGGGGAGCTCCACCGAAGGCCCCAGATGTTGCGTTCACATGCGTATCCCAGGCCTTTTCGTCACATCCCTCAGACGTTTCGCGGAGCTCCGACGAACGCACCACGTGTGGTGCTGCATAGCGTACTCCATGGGAAGCTCCACCGAAGGCCCCAGGGGGTGGTATTGCGTACCGTTCCCCATCACACGCTTCGCGGCTCCATAGGGAAGACGAAGAGTCAGGGTTCGAAGAGCGGTCAACTCACTCTTGCCGTGCAAGGTGTGATTGCTCCGCGAAGCATCACACCCCACTTCAGCCTCCGAAGCACACGTTTGGCATATCATACAGGCTCCGCTGGCTGCTCTGTGAGCGCAGGGAACGGAGGGAATGAGGGCGGGTGAGGAGGTGGAGATCGAGAACATGTCAGGCAGTATATGTCTTCTCAGAGCCCTCACGCCTGCAGCGGGCAGATCAGATGTTCGCCCGCGCCTGGTCGTCGCTTGGGGCGGACTCGCTGGGCAAATAGGCGGCATGCAGGTCCAGCCTGCACAAAGGGCACCGCCGTGCTCGCCCAAGCCACTCCCGGAGGCACCGCTCGTGGTAGGCGTGCCCGCAGAACAGGCCGCACCACTCGGCCGCGTCCTCGGCGACCTCCAGGCAGATCCCGCACTCGGTGCCAACGTGCACCCGCGGCCGCGGCGCCGCGAACACGCGCTCGATGACGGCCTGCGACGTGGCGCCGCTGGAGCCCCAGCCCCGCGGCCGCGGCGACGCGAACACGCGCTCGATGACGGCCTGCAACGTGGTGCCGCGGATGGTGGCCGCGCGGCGCATCAGGCAGATCATCACGCTGCAATTCACCAAAAGCAGAATGCAAGTCGCCATGCCCAGCAGGGCCACCTGGTCGACAAATGACCAGAATGTCGGCTCTGCGTGGCGGCATTCGTTGGACATGTCTCGCTGGATCATTACAAACCCTATCCAGAACGAGGAACCCACAACGAAGAGAACGAAGGCCGCAAGGGAGGAGCTTAGAGCAGTAGCTGTAGCTTGCCACAGCGTGAAGCAGTACAACCAGAGCCACGCGGAAAGCGGCCTGCAGGGTGGCGCCACCCCACGCGCGAGGAGGAAGTACCACCCCTCCACAAGGCACCACAGCTGGATGACCAGCGCGGTCGTGCCGAGGAGGGCCATGCAGAGGACGGGCAGCCAGATGCCACGGGCCGCCTCCCGCCGCGCCTCGGCGGGCGCAGGGTCGAGGCGCAGGCCGACGAGCCGCAGAGCGCTCCTGTCCAGCGAGCCCGAGAGAAGCACAGCCCACGAGCGGCAGCACGCCGCCGAACACCGCAGCCTGCGCAGGCACGACCACCTCCGCGCTCCTCGCCGACCCCGTGCGGCGCCCCCCGGCGCGGGCAGGCCGTCCTCATCGGCTCCTGGCGCTGCTCGGGCCGCCGACGCCCCGTCGTCTCCCGCGCCCTCCCCGCTCGGTCGCGGAGCGACCAGCGCGGCCTGCCGCGATCCCAGCGCCAACAGCGGTGCGGCACGCTGTTCTGGCGACTGCCAGACCACGTCCTCCATCAGCGGCTTCCCTGCACAACTCGGCGCGGATCAATACGATCTGGGTGTCCGCACGCTTCTTGGCGAGACGTCGCAATAGCGGGAAGCCTGTCCCCAGCCCAAAAAAAACATTCCTCCGCTGGAACAGGGAACCTTGAGCCAACATGGTTACGGAGGGGTCAGCTCTGTGGGCTGTTCAAGCCTTCTGTGAGGGCCCGGGGGAGAGTCCAGGGAAGCTCTGCGAGCGGAAGGGGGCTGCCTGTACTCTGGGGCCCTGGGGGCTCCTGTTGGGGGAATGCTCCGGCCCCCCCAGGGCCAGGTGCTGCCCATATGAGAAACATTGCACTCTTCTGCGTCCCATTCCCCCCTGCGCGTTCCATGATGTGCCGCTGCATGGCTGTACAGACTGAGGCATCCAAACACGTTCCAGCATACCGCATAAACTTCGTCGCGTGCCTTTGCATGTAGTGATATCCCCATCCGTGGTATTGCACGCCACTGCATTCAGCCACGTTACATTACCCTCCACTGCAGTCCGTTACATATTCATCCCACCTAGTCGCAGCCAGGAACGCCCCGTCCCCTCCCTTACATGATACGACTCTCCATGGCAGCCCAATGCCGTGGGATGGATGCAAACATCTCACTTGCACAGCGCTTCGCGCAATTGAAAGCCATGGGGCTGCATTGCACGTGTTTTCAGCTCCATCAGGGTTTTCACCACAGTGCCCCCTGACACGTTGAGGTGTGCTAGAATGCCGAGTGCTGTCTGGAAAGGTTTCTGTAATCCGACCAGCCCTCTGGGCGTGAGTGGTTTAGGGGATTTCCGCTTCCATCCCCCCTACTTCCTCCTCAGTGAGGGGGCTACTTCTCCCGCTGCCCTCTCCCCTGGACCTGGACGGGGGGTCTCGCGACCCATGGGGGCGTCCGAGAAGGCCTCGGCAAAAAGGCGCGACTCATTGAGTTTCTCATATTTGGATACCTACCCCCGCTTCCTTGATTGATCTCACTCCAAGAGTGCCCAAAGAAAGCCCCAATGGGGCGATCGGGAGGCCCCACAGGAGGCCCCCCAGAGGTGTCCCCAAGAGGTCCCCAAAAAGCCCCCAGGAGGTCCCCAAGAAGCTCCCCCGAGGCCCCCAAGATGCTCCAAGAGGCTCCCCGGCCCGTCAAGAGGCCCACAACACGCACCAAGAGGACCCTGAGGAGCTCTCAAAAGACACCCGATGAGACTGCGAGGGGCATCCAAAAGGCCTCTGGCCTTTCTGCTCGCCCCCATCCTGCTGCTCCTCCTGCTCCTCCTGATCCTCCTTTTCCTGTTCCTCCTGTTCCTCCTGTTCCTCCTGTTTCTCTTCCCCCTCCTCCCCCTCCTCCCCCTCCTCCTCCGATTCCTCCTCCGATTCCTCCTCCGATTCCTCCTCCATCCTCCCCCTGTTGGGGTATGATGGCATCCCTCGCCCTTTATTCCACTGCATGCTTCTCCACGTCGCTGATCATGGCAATTTGCCTGGGCATCGTTTCTGGATGGGCTTGTGGGGGTACGTTTTGATCGCAAGCGCAAGCGGAAAAGGACGCGCGCGCGCGCCGTCCCGAGCTACCGCTAACCGGCATAAGCCCACATTCGCACAAGAGAGAGGAAAGAGGAGACAACGGAGGACAGCGGGAGGTGAGACAAGCCGGGGCGGGCCGCGCGGCGCTCACAGGGGGGGTGCCATCGGCAGCAGCAGCAGCAGCCGGGGGTGCACGCCAAAATGGCGATCATTGGCTGGCAGCGTGGTGTCCGCCAGAGGTGTCCCGTGACCGCAGCGAGGGGCAGCCCCGCGAGGGACAGCGGGCCACAAGCACCCGCGCCAGTCCGGGGGGCCGGTGGGTTTTTTTCTTGTTCGTCGCGGCCGCAGGCCGAGGGGCCGACAGGGTCAGCAGAGTTGGCTCGGGCCACGAGCAACCTAGTTATTGCCGGCGCGCGCGCCGAGCAGAGCAAGCCCTACCGCCGGGGAAAGCAGCTGCGCTGGGGCAGAGCTGCGCCGAGAGGGGGGACTGCAAGCTGCGGGGGCGGCCACGAAGCTGCAACATGCGTGTGCCGTGGGAGCTGAATCGCCAGGCACGTGAATTGAAGCTTGTCGCCACAGGGCGCCAGAGGTCAGGGCAGCGGACCGGCAGGTGTCACGCCTGGCCGTTCAAGAAGGCTGAACCACTCCTGAGTGAACTGGCGGACCCGTATCCGATGGGCCAGCTGACTGGTGGGGTTACTTTTTGGTCGGCGGCTCCCTGGCGAAGGTCAAGAAGCGAGTCAACAACGAACAGGGAGCGAACGAAGCTAATTAACTGGTGGGGGTACTTTTTTGATCTGCGGCCCGCAAGGAAGAGTCCAGAGGGCGTGTCAATCAGGCTGACTGGGGCACAGAGCCAGATAATTCGAAAAACTGGTGGGGTTACGCGAAGCGTCCAGGATATCTCAAAGGGCCCCCACCCTCTCGGGACGCGCAGAGCCGCGTGCACCGCCCCCTCTTCCCGAAGCCGCACTCCCTTACAAAATCCGTCGACCCTGTCGGCGTGTGTGAGACGCTGTTCCGCTTGCTCCGTTATATCATCGTCGTCGTCGTCGTCGCCGCCGTCGCCGTTGCCGTCACCGCTGTTCTCCCGTTTCCTTCAGCCCGTCGCAAGGTCTGCTGCGCCCGTGCCAGCATTCTCCCTCCTTTCCCTGAGCCCTCCTCCTCGAGCTCACCAGCCAAAACGAAAATAAGCAGCGTCGCCATTGAGTCGGACGGGAGCCCTTCTCTGGATCCCTGCCCTACTGGGGGGGGGGTCCAAAAGGGGGGTCCCAAATCAGAACACCATCCCTCCCGGGTGGTCCCGGAGCCCAAGAGGCCCCAAGATCCGCCAAAAGCGCTCCAAGAAGATGCCGAGACGAGCCAAGAGTGCCTTGAATCGCAGAACGATCGATCCAAGACGCCCAAGATAGCCTCTTGACGGCCCAAGAGGCCTCCAAGACGCCCCAAGAGGCCTGCAAGAGCACGCCCAAGAGGACACCACGAGGCAAGCTTCATTGATTTTGCTACGGTTGCTTGACAGATTTGGGCGTTCTGGCCTTTTCGACATCCCGACGCTCCAAGACGGCCAAGGGGCCTCTGGACTCGCCCCGAGACGGCCGAAGAGGCCTTCAAGACCACAACCCGGGAGGGAAAATCCATGACCACAACGGGGATCACAACAATAAACGGGACCACTTAACTTACGTCGGGGACACACATTCTTGACGTGACTTTGGAATTGCATGTGTTGCGGTGCAGTGCTACTGTGCTGCCGGGAGGGACCGCTCCCTAAAAACGGTCGCCGAGGTTCTCCCTCGAGGCCGTCAACAACGGCAACTGGCTCTAACCCCAAGAGGCCTTCAAGAGGGCCCAAGACGGCCCAAGAGGCCTCCAAGACGGACCCGAACGGACATTTCGAGCCCTCGGTCCCGAGAGGCTCCAAGGAGGCCCCAAGAGGCCCCCAAGAGGCCCCCAAGAGGCCCCCAAGAGGCCCCCCAGAAGCCACAAGAGACCCCCAAAAAGGCCCCGGAGATGCCCCCAAGTGGCTCCCCAGAGGCCCCCGAGAGCGATCCGAAGTCACCCCGAAAACCAATTGTTGCGCCCACTCGCCAGAATGTATCCCGCACCGCCCCACAACTATATGAGGCTGCGGAGCTGCGCAATCACCCCTGCATCCGACATCACGTGGCGTCACTTCACGCACGTGACCAGTGACTCTGGCATCGCAACTAGGGGGCCACATGTGAACCCTACCCCTACCCCCCACGATTTCCGAGGGGGAGGGGTGGCTACGAGGCTACGAGGCTGCGCCTATGTCGTCCGAGGGTCACATGTGGCCCCCTAGCAACACACGAGGTTGCGCTTCGCCCCGTGAGACCACGGAGGGCCGCCCAAAGCCCCCTGGAACTGCAGGGCAACCGCTCGAGGCCGTGGGATCCCTGGGCGGGCCCTGCACAGCCTTGCCGACTCCCCAGCTGCCCCCCACACGCCCGTGGTCGCTGCCTTCCACACCACAAAGGGCCCGGGCGGTGTCAAGCTCGGGCGGGACTTAATGAAGGATTGCAAAAAAACCGAAGGGTTGCAAAAAAAAAAACCTGGATTGCAAAAAAAACCCAAGGATTGCAAAAAAAACGAAGGATTGCAAAAACCCGAAGAATTTTTTTGCAATCCAGGGTTTGTTTGCAATCCTTCGTTTTTGTTGCAATCCTTCGTTGCAATCCTTCGTTCCGGGGATCATAAAAACGGGGGGGTCAGAAAAGGTCCCCCTTTCGTGCCCCTTTCGGGCCCCTCCAGAGCCCCAGGGGGGCTCGTTTAGGTACCATTAGGGTACCTTTTCGAACCACCCTTGCCCCCCCCCCCATTGATGACCCCCCCATTACGCGGCGCCCAACAAGCTGTGAACCAGCCCAGACGTCGGCAGACCATTACTGACTCCAGTCTGAGATCCGAACCCTCCGGTGTTGGGTCCTCGTTTTGCGCAGAGCACTGCTGCCTCCTCCCGCCTCCCTCCCTCTCGCGTCTCCTGCACTCGTACCTCGTGGTGCACGGGGTGTCCTGCACTCTCCCGCCCCCCCACCTCCGAACCCGCCTGATACCGTACCCTGTCTCCTGCCTCGTCATTCTTGGGGTGGGGGGGTCGGGGCTGCGAGCTGCGAAAAGGTCACCACGTACCTGGAATCCTGGATTGTCAGGCGGAGCGGCGAGAACTGCAAACATGTCACCTCTGTCGTGGGCCCCTGGCTCTTGCCCATACTAAACGAGACCTGGGCGCCCTGGGAGCAGCGAGCTGCGAAACTAATACCGCTTTCGTGAGCTCCTGGTCGGCCCAGCGGAACGACGTCTTATTCAAATCACCCTGGAACCTCGCTCGTCCTGGGGTGCGCGAGCTGCGAAACAGTCGCCAGTTTCGCGGGCTCCTGGGAGCTCCAGCGAAACGACGTTTAATTCAACTCACATTGGCACCTCGTCCGCCTTAGGAGGCTGCTAGCTGCGAGACAGTCGCCACTTCCGTGGGCTCCTTTGACGTCCAGCGGAACGACCTGTTATTTGCATCGCAATGACACCTCGCCGCCCGCTCGGGCAACGATATGCAAAACCGTTGCCACTTCCGCGAGCTCATGGGAAGTCCAGCAGGGCGACGCCGCATGCACGACAGCATGAGACATCGCCCTCGCCCTCCCTGGAAAACACGAGCTGCGAAACTCTGACACTATCGTAGCCCTGGGCGCTCCAAGTTGCGAAACTGCTGCCACTGACGTGGACCCCTGGAAAGTCCAACGGGGCGACGCCCTATTCATAGCACAGTGAGACCTCGCCATCCCTGGGCGCGGCGAACTGCAAAACTATGTCCACTTTCGCAGGCTCTTGGGAGTGACTTTTCATTCAAAGCGCAATGGGGCATCGCCCTCCGTGGTGCCTTCGAGGTGCGTGACTGTTGCGGTGTTCGACACCTCCTGGGAAATCCTGCGTCTGCACGTTTACCGTACCACCCGAATCAAAACAAGATGTATGACCGCATCTTCTGGCCCGGCCTTGAGCGCGTACATAGGGCGGTCGCGTGCGAGGCAATTGCCTTCTTGCGTGGTAAGCCTTCAGTGGCCAGCTCGACTTCCGCAGGCACGTGGTCGTGCGCACCGGCCTGCAGATTTCCCACGCCTAGATCCTGACGTTTACGGCATGTCAGGGCCGTACAGTCCACGATGGAGTCCTCGTCGACCTGGACGGCATGTTTGAAGGCCTGGAAATTGGCACCGACACCAGCACAGGGGGCTGCCTCCACATGGGGCAGCTGATCCTAGATTTCGGTGTTGGTGTTCATATTGCGGTCGCCTTGGAAGCCAGAATCTGACCACCATCACCGAGATCGAGATCGTCTTCCCTCGGTGGAGGCACACCGCCGATCTTGGTGCTGGTGTCAACCTCTAGGCCTGCGGCATGTGGCTACATATCGAACTCAGGATCTCCAGGGCCACAGAAAAGCACAACCTCTTCATGCTGCGCGACCCGGGGGCCAGGAGCTCCTGCCCCGCGGGCCGCCCCCCCGGACCAGGCGGCGCGCCTGCGGGCGCGCACAGCTCCCGCAGAGGCCGGCAAGCGAGCCCGGCCACGTCGGGCTCGTGCACTGCGGTCGGTGCAAGACTGCTGCGGGTGACATCGAAACGCGAAGGTCAACGTATCGGCGGCGGCTTGGGAGAACGGTTTTCGCCACTTCAGCACGCTCCTCCTCCCGCTTCAGCACGCTCCTCCTCCCGCTTCAGCACGCTCCTCCTCCTCCCGCTCCTCCTCCCGCTTCAGCACGCTCCTCCTCCCGCTCCTCCGGCTATTCCACATCGTGTCCCTCCTCCTGCTTCAGCACGCTGCAGCAGCACGCGGCGCGCGCTCCAGCACCGCAGGTCTTACGGGGGACAGCGCTCCTGCAGCCCACGGACTGCACTCCAGCACTGCAGTTGCGATAACGGTCGACGCTCCAACAGCCCACGGCGTGCGTGGAGCGCGAGAGGCTCCCGCGCACGTTTCATGGTTGTCGCCTGACAGGGCAGCGAGAGCGAACCGCGCATGAACCTCAGCCCCAACGAACGCAGACGAATTCACCTGGTCCAACATCCCACTCGCAAAATAGCCACCGACTGCAAGAATAATTGACCTGAGCGCTCAGGACGCGAGACCGACATGGCGTCTGTGGCGCTGCTCATTCGCGAGACTTGGAGCATCGTCCTGTCCCCCCCCTTCCTCCTCCACACATGCCTCGTCGCCGCCCTCTTTCTCCTTCCCCTTCTCCCGCTGCTGCTACCACGTTGGCCTTTCGCCCCTCCCCATCTTCCGTTTCCTCCTCGCTCCCGCCCCCTTGTTCTTCGAGACTGGGACCTCACTACCTCCAACTCGCCCTTGTCCTTCTACCAGGGACCTGTGCGTCACGCGACTCGCGAGCCTCCCATGCAACTTGCACAACACAGTCAATCCTTGTCGCATCCTCATCCGTAACACATTTGGCCAACTGTTCTGCTCAACTGCTGCACAAAAGTTGGGCACGTCGCAAGGGTACAATTGCTGTGTCTCCTCGGCCAGCACTATGGTCTCCGGAACACGAACCGGAAGCTGGGCAAGGGCTGCTAAATCCGTGGCTGCTAAAATCGACCTCCGGGAAATTGTCTTCGTCCTTCCGGGAGAAAGCCCGTTGACTGTTTCGCGTGCCGCGCCTCATCCTGGGAAATTGTTTTTTGTTTCCGTCCGGGAGGGCCGTTTTAGCAGCCACGGTTTTAGCAGCCCTCGCCCCAGCTTCCGAAAGAACTTTGGGCGATGATGGAATGTCTGGGTAGCTCTCCGCGAGGCGCAGCCGATCGGAGCCATCACGGGCCGAAGTCACCCCCCAGAACTGAAGGGGCCCCAGGACACACACAAATAAATACACACAAATAATTTGTTTCCCCATATTTTCCCAAATTTTCTGGGTTTCTGTCTTCCCTCCCACTTCCCATATTTTCCCATATTTTCCTGGGGAATCGACGAGTAATTGTGTCTGTGTGTTTCTTTCCCTCCTGAATGGGTACTGGCCCGACCAGCGGCGCTCCCCCGGCCTGCTCTAGCCGCATCTTGGCAACCACCTCGATCAGGGCGGTGGCCTGGTCCCGGGCCTGAGCTCCTCGGTCGACAGCGTACGTGTGAGCCACCTCGATCTCTGGAGTGGGAGGCAGCATCGGGGAGGGCCGGGAAGGACATGGAGGCGGAAGGGGCCCAACCCTTCCTGGACATGGAGGCGGAAGGACATGGAGGACAAGGACATGGAGGACATGGAGGCGTGAGCTCCTCGGTCGACAGCCTAAGTGTGAGCCACCTCGATCGGGCGTTGGCAGAACTGGGTTTAGTGGGACCTGGTTCAGTGATTTGCACTGGGGAAGCCCAGTCCCTGCCCCGCTCCACGAACCGGAGCTGCCGTCACCCGAAGAACACCCGCTACGGCAGACCTGGTTTAGTGATTCTGGTCAATTAGGGGCTCCGGGGCCCTACTACTGACCAGGTCCCCTTAACTGGGGTCCTGGCTATGCCCGACTCAATCTGGAATGGGAGGCAACATCGGGGAGGGTCGGGAAGGACATGGAGGCGGAAGGGGCCCAACCCTTCCTCATCCTAAGGCTCCGAATCACGTCAGCTCTTGTCCGTGCTCTACTGAGCTCGGACCTCTCTTCCCACAGAGGGGCACCTTTCCATGGCCGCCTTCACGAATGCAACCTCAACTCGGAACTTCGCCGGCCCAACGGGTCAGAGGCGTGCTAAGATCTCCGGTAACTGGTCTAGAAGATTTCTGGTTCGCGCGCGCGGGGCCGCCCCGGAGGGTCCGATCCAAAGTACCCCCGCTGATCCCCGGCGAACATTTAATCGGAGAGGGTTTTCCTGCTGGGTGCAGCCTCTCAGGCCCCCCCAGAGCGCGCAAAGAGAGCCCCAAGAGGCCCCCAAGACGGTCCAAGATGGCTCCGAGTTTCCGAACGACCAATCCAAGACCCCAAGATGGCCTCCAGACGGCCCAAGAAGCCTGCAGGACGCCCCAAGCATCCTTCAACAGACCTCCCCAGTGGGCCCCCAGAGGCACAAATGAGAGATTTTCCTTAGTTTTTGGAGGATTTGGGCGTTCTCGCCTTGTCGACTTACCGGCGCTCCAAGGCGGCCCAAGAGGCCCCCAAGATCGCCCAACACGGCCCAAGAGGCTCCCAAGAACGCCCCAACACGGCCCCAGACCGCCCCAAGACAGCCCCAGAGGCCTCCAAGATGGCCCAAGGGGCTCCCAAGACGGCTCCTAAAGCAGGCCCAGACAGAGAATCCGAATGGACATTTCGAGCTGTAAGCCCCGAGAGATCCCAAGGAGGCCCCAAGAGGCCCCCAAGATGTCCCCGAGAGGCCCCAAGAGACCTCCACGAGGCCCTCAAGAGGCCCCCAAGAGGACCCCAAGAAGCCCCAGGAGGTCCCAGAATATCGCCAAGAGGTCCCCGAAAAGCCTCCCAAGAGACCTCAAGACGCCTTCCAAAAGAGGCGTTTTGTCCACGACCAAATTTGGCCCAAAAATGCCAACGGATACGGAGAAGCCAAAAGAAATTGTCACATCGTCGAATACGGATACGGAAAAGCCTAAGTCGACCGCGGTGCGCAATATGGGCCGGCGGAATGAGCGAAGCGATTACATGAACTTACTTATCCATCCCGAATGAAGAATGACCACAGGCTAAGTCCAACTCAGGTACGTCAACCGCTATGTCAACCATTGCGTGCGCAACGTTCTACGTATCTAACTGTTGTGACATATTACTCTGCGCACCGATTCTCGCTTGCTACCGTTTGTGTTTTGCCTTTGTCTCGATAGGGAGGCAGGGGGGGGGACAGTGCAAAGGATCAAAAATCAACAAATTGTTCCTCTTCAACCACCTTTGTGGGCTGAGATCACCTGGCCAGGGGACATGAAGGAGGTTGCAGAATGTCGGGGGGGAAAGGAATGAGAAGGAAACCGGGAAGCGAGGGGGGAACTCCTCCACCTCCTCCTCCTCCCTCCCTCCCTCCCTCTCTCCCTCCGTCCTTTCCTCCCTCCCTCCTCCCTCCCTCCCTCCCTCCCTCCCTCCCTCCTCCTCCTCCTCCTCCTCCTCCTCCTCCCCCTCCTCCTCCCTCCTCCTCCCCCTCCTCCTCCTCCTCCTCCTCCTCACCTCCTCCCTCCCTCCCTCCCTCCCTCCCTCCCTCCCTCCCTCCCTCCTTCTCCTCCTCCTTCTCCTCCTCCTTCTCCTCCTCCTCCTCCTCTTTTTCCTTCTCCTCCTGCTCATCCTCATCCTCATCCTCTGGGGGGGGGGCCTGGGCCAGCTGGCCGGAAAAAAAACGCAGGAACTGCCCCAGCTTAGAGGCGAGGAGCGGCAGGATATCATCGGGAGGAACAGCAGCATCGGCAGCCGCAGGAACAACATCAGTCTCCTCCTCGTTTTCCTCCTCCTCCTCCTCCTCCTCCTCCTCCTCCTCTCTTCCACCGCCTCCTCCTCCTCCTCCTCCTCCTCCTCCTCCTCCTCCTCCTAGTCCCATCCTCCTCCTTCTCCTCCTTGTCTCCTCCTCGACCTCGCCCAAGTCCAGACCTACAGCGCGAATCCCAAAAGCGGGCACGCCGAAACCAAAACTTCACGCGTCCCTTCCGTGAGGGACTTGATCATCCGCCGGCCCCACACGCCAACGCGATCAGGGCGGCAGCCCTCCCCCAGCTTGACGAATTTCCCCCTCGTCCATGTTGCCCCGCACATCTGGCACCAGCCGATGCGAGGGATCGATGCCGCGCGGGACCTTCGGGCAGGAGTCCCACCAGCCCTTTAGGGCGTGAGTGGTTTAGAGAACCCCCTCTGTCCTCAACCCCCCAACCCCCCTTCTTCCCCTTCGGGGAGGGGTTTACCCATCCCCCTACCCCCTCCCCCTGGGCCTGGAGAGGGAGCCCCGCGGGTGGTCAGGGGGGTCTTTTTCGACGCCTGGGAGGGCTAAAAAACGACGACCCTCACGAGGATTCTGGCCCCGACGGGGGGGCACTCTTGTATCCCCCTCCTCTTCTGTGAAGCCAAAATGATTGCTTTTACGAGGGTTTTGGCCCCATTTTGGCCTCCCGAGGGGGCCGCGCTCATCTTCCGTCATAGCAAAATCATTGATTTTACGATGGTTTTGGGCTCATTTTGTCCTTCTCAGGGGGCAGCGCTTCTTTGCGCTTCTGAGGAGGTCGCAAGAGGCCCCAAGATGGCCCCAAGAGGCCCCAGGAGCCTCCCAAGAGGCCTCCAAGAGGCCCCCAAGAGGCCCCCAAGAGGCCCCAAGAGGCCCCCAAGAGGCCCCCAAGAGGCCCCCAAGAGGCCCCCAGAGGCCCCAGGAGGCCCCCAAGAGGCCCCCAAGAGGCCCCCAAGAGGCCCCCAAGAGGCCCCAAGAGGCTCCAAGAGGCCCCCAAGAGGCCCCACGAGGAGCCCGAACGACTCACACCAGGACGAGGGGCCCGAACGACTCACACCACGAAGAGCCCGAACGACTCACACCACAAGGAGGGGCCCGAACGACTCACACCAGGACGAGGCGCCCGAACGACTCACACCACGAGGAGCCCGAACGACTCACACCACGACGCGGGCCCCGAACGACTCACACCACGAGGAGCCCGAACGAGTCACACCAGGAGGAGGGGCCCGAACGACTCACACCAGGACGAGGGGCCCGAACAACTCACACCACGAGAAGCCCGAACGACTCACACCAGGACGAAGAGCCCGAACGACTCACACCACGAAGAGCCCGAACGACTCACACCAGGAAGAAGGGCCCGAACGACTCACACCAGGACGAGAAACCCCAAACGACTCAAATCACGAGGAGCGCTTTCTCTCCCTCCTCCTCCGCCTCGTCCTTCTCCCGCTCCCCCCACAAGGAGGATGTACAAGGAGGCGGGAGGAAGGAGGAACAGGGGAGATATGCGGGGCCAAATGGACACACGCCTGAAAAACACGACTGTCGGCATGCTTCGCATGAGTTGCTGTTGTGAGATGGGCTGGTGGGGATACGCGAAGCGTAAAGAATTTGCAAGCCACTCTTGCAATTTCGAATCGGCGGTCGGTAGGGTGAGGCATTGGGCACATCTGACACCTTTCGGGTCCGAGACTACCCAATGGGCCGACACAGCCTTCGCCACCTCAACCTTACGCGCCCGCTCCCTGCCCCGCATGTCCGCCTCGGCCGCGCGCGCGGCCTCGGAGCTGGGGCCGTAAAGCTCTGGTGCCCGCGACGCTATGTGGAGCGCGACTGCTATCAGGTGTTCTTGCACCTTCGTAATTACCTCACCGATCCTGCATCCGTCAGCGGCTACATTGCCAGGGAGTTGGACCCTCCGAGTTCCTTCCTCCGCGGCCGCGTCAGCAGCCCCGTTGGCAGGCCAGACCAAGACATAGGCCATCCTCCCGCCCGGGCACATGTCGGGTGTGGCTCTTGACTTTCGCCATGAGAGTCGGCCTGTCGGCAGCCACCGCCCAGAACCTGCGCCAGTGTACAACGTATACAGGGGGCGCATACTCACGACTTCCGTGGACAGTCCTGAACGTGATCGACAAGTCGACAGCAGGCGTGGCGGGCCCTCGGGTGCGCCTCAACGCCTGAACAACTCCTGCTCACTCAGCCACGGGAGCGGTTTGCTTACATCCAGGCAGCGGCCCATGGCCCCAGCCCAACTGGGTGTCCCACCCTCATGTTTTTGGAAAGACCGCATCCACGCCGCTTCAGCCTGGGCTCGGGCGAGCACGGCCCCCCCGACCCGTCCGTCCCCACGACGACGTTACGCCCCTCTAGATCGATCTGCCTTGGCTGAGGTTGGGGGAGAGCACAAGATCGCGAGGGACATCAACTAGAAAGGGTCCGCTCGTCCATCTGAGCGGCGGCAGCCCCCTCAACAAGAAACGCGCAAACTCTCCCCCCCGATCGTCGCTTCCTCGAGCAACTCAAGGTGAGTGCCCTCGATCCCCGGATCTTGAAAAAATGGCCCCCCCAGAGCTGCTGGAAAGTCGTCTCCGAGGGGCCCCCGCAACGTGGACAGGCAGGGGTGTTCCATGGCCTAGCCTCCTCCTCCTCGGGGGCAAGCGGGCCATCCTGCCTGGCCTCTATCGGGGAGACGTAAGACTCGGGTACGGGGGACTCGGGTTGGCCTGAAGGCCGTCATCACAAAAATGACGAGACCAAATCTGAAATTTGACGCGGGCTCCCGCTGCAGACATCCCACGAAAACGGGACCGTCAAAATCCAGGGCGCGCTCGACAAAAAAAATCGGCAAACCCGAGTTCCGGCTCACTCGAGTCTTACGTCTCCCCGACTCTAGGTCCATGATCCCGGACCAGTCCAGCTCATCAGCGTCGGCACCTGCCAGCGGCGCGCCTCGCGGCGCCCCTGGGGCGCTCGCGGCCAGCGGGGCCGAGGAGGAAGACGCGGAGGAGGCAGAAACAGGGGCAACGGCGGCAAGCGGAGGAGGGGTGGATCGATGCCTCTCCGAACCTGCGGGCTGCTGGCCAGAGACGACCTGCCAGGACCATAATCAAAACCGCTGCACGGTCCCATTGGCTACGGCGCTCAAGTCTTTTGATGCGACGACTGGGAACCACGAGAGCCGCACTGAATTCGAGACCCTTGCCGGCATGATGTTTTGCGGCTTTGCCCCAAATCTGGGCATCCAGGGAACCTCGAAATTCGATGAGCATCTCAGGATCACAGTCACGCAGATCGAAACTCTCCAGTTCGGGAGAGATCCAAATCCACGGCTCTGGCGCCGTCCATTCTATGTCCTGCCAGCAAAAAGTGGCAGCAGTGACGGGCCCCTGAACATGGCTCCAGCGGCGTTTGACTGACATCAGTCGCTGCCAGGCCTTTTATAAATGCACGTGCCAGAGGCCGCCCAGACGATTGCAGCACAGACGGCAAGAGCTCGTACCACGTGCGGAAGATACATAGCCTGCCAAAAATCAGTGAGTCCTGATCGGGCCCCATCATCAACGTGATTGCGGTGGTGGAGCAGCCGCCTTCGCAGCGGGCTCCTGACAGTGCCGCCACCTGAGCTCGCAGACGCATTGGCGACGAGGGGGCCAGCCCTGTACAGTCTAGCCCCCACGACGCCTGTGGCAAACATCCCGATCTCCCCAAAGTGCGGGCCCTCGGGGTAACTTTGACAACTTGCGCGATCATCTTGGCGCGACCCGCAGCCGAAGAGAGGCGTTGGTTCTGCGTTGCAACATTACGCCTGGTGGCCGTCGCGTCCACCCCCTGGTCCTTAGCAACTTGTAAGGTACTCACATGCAGACCATATGAGCGGAGCGTCGCCTGAATTTTCGAGGCCACATGCACGGGGCAACTGATGAGGGTGCTCTTGCTGGAAACCTTGAGTCCCCCCTGAGTGCACAGCCTCCAAAACTTCTTGCCTACCTGCACGCTCTTCGCGACCACCTCCCTGGAGTGCCCCAACACCCGCTGCGAAGAGTCGTCCACCCACGAACTGAGTTTGAGGGGGAGAAGGAGAAGGGGGAGGAGGGGGAGGAGAAGGAGTCGTGCAGAGAGGAGGGGGAGGAGGGGGAGGAGGGGGAGGAGGGGGAGGAGGAGGGGAGGAGGAGGGAGGAGGAGGAGAGGGGAGGAGGGGGAGGAGGGAGGAGGAGGGAGGGGGAGAAGGAGAAGGAGTCGTGCAGATCCTGCAACATCTCGTCCTCCTCCTCTGGGCGGCGAGCCAGGGGGGGAGAAGCGAGGAGGGAAGGGCCCTGTCAGAAGGCTCGGAAGCCCCCAAGCCCGCCACGAAGTTTTCCGAACCTTCTCCGAAGGCGACGAGAACCTCTCAGAAGTGATCGCGAGGGCTTCTGAGGCGTCCCACCGCCTGCTGAGGAGACCTCCTCCTCCTCCCTGCCCCCCCCCCCCTCGCTCGCAGCCGAGTCAGGAGCACGGGAAGCACGCGCAGGACAAGCATCGGGAGCGGCCGAGAGGGGGGTGTCCAAGGGGGGGGTGCAAATCATGACCGGCGGCACGTGCGCGGCCCAGCGGGGGGGGCTGGGACGCAATGGAATAAGAAGAGGCGCCATGAAATCTGAGGGAATATCATGGCCCCCGCCATGATATCCACCCCCCCCTAGTCATCACCCCCCTCTTTGCCGCCCCCGATAGCAGGCTGACCCTGAGCTGCGCGGGGAGCGCGAGGAGCAAAAAAAAAAAAACGCGCACGCACGGCGGGCAGACGCAGGCAGGAGCAGGGCGAGCGGGGAGGGAGAATGCGGAGAATGCGGCCGCGCGGCCCGGCGGGCTCCCCCCGGATCCACCTGCGCAGGCCAGGGATCGCCTTCGGCACCCGTCGGGCTGTGGCTGGGCCTGGACAGGAACATCTCCGCGCTCGTGAGGTACTCCTTCGCCCCAAGCGACGCGAGACAGAGAGAGAGAGATAGAGATCACCAACGTATAGAAAGAGTGGGGGGAGAAGGAGAGAGAGAGAGAGAGAGAGGAAGAGAGAAAGAGATGACAAGAGAGAGAAAGAGAGAGATAGAGAGAGAGAGAGAGAGAACACACACACACACACACACACACACATGTAGATAAATCCGCCGACCCTGTCGGCGTGTGGAAGACGTATCCTGGTCTCGTCATCTTGCGTGGGTCGTCGTCGTCGTCGCCCACACTGCACACGAGATTTTCACGTCGGGATCAAGAGGGGTGGTCGGCTCCCCTCGGGGGAGGGGAACTGCCCAAGACACCGCCGTGTCGGTTCCAAGAGAGGGAATGATCGGCTCCCCCCGGGCGAGGGGAACGGCCGCGACCCAGGGGGAAGCCAATCTGCTCCCCCCGGGCGAGGGGGGCGGCCGCGACACGGGGGGAAGCCAATCTGAGCAACGTCGTAGCTTACTCGAAGGGCTTGAAGGGAGGCCCCTTTCCTTTTATCCCTTCCCCCCAGGGGGGGTGGGGTGGAGGGGGGGGGCCCCACCAAGATGCCCGGGGGGGGGGGGGCGTAGGGGGTGGGGGATACCCTCCTCGCTCAGGCGGGGCCTCCCTGCAGGGGTGGGAGGGGCACGAACACTTGTAAATAGTATGGTTGGGGGATACCCTCCTCGCTCAGGGGGGCCTCCCTGGAGGGGTGGGAGGGGCACCAAACCATGTAAATAGTATGTATGGTTTGGGGATACCCTCCTCGCTCAGGCGGGGCCTCCCTGGAGGGGTGGGAGGGGCACCGAACCTGATATCTAGTATTGCTTTGCGAAAACGGTAGGTATGGTATTGCAGGTATGGTATAGTATATTACGCATGGTATGGTAGGGGATGGCAGGTAATACGATAAGTATGATCTGGCAGGTATGGTATAGTATAGTACGTATGGTATGGTAGGGTATGGTATAGTTTAGTACGTACTCGTATATTACGTATAGTATTGGTAGGGTATGGCAGGTATGGGATGGTAGTTATAGGTGAAGCAAGCGGAGAAGGAGGATAATGAGAAGGAGAAGGAGAGGGTGGTCTAGGAAAACAAGAACCCCACTCAGGATGTGGGGGACAACAAGCAAGTGTGTCAATACAAGCACTGTTTTTCGACTTCAAAAACCGTTTTTAATTGACAAGAGTTTTTTAGTATCCACGATAATGGGCGTGATCGAGGAGGGGAGGGCTCCACCTCCACCTCCCAGTCACGTGCATCAGCGACGACGACGAATCCCTGGGAAACCGATGAGACTCCCTGGAAACCCTGGAAGATTCCTTGAGACATGTGGGGGGAAAACGCCGTGACGTGATCGGGGCGGGGGGGTAATTAGGGTGGGGGGGGGCGATCACGATTGCGCGCCCAGCGTTTGGCTCGTTTGCCTCTCCAAACGTGGGTCTTTCGCGGCTGGTTCTCTTTCGGGTGCCGAGGCGGCGGCGGGGAGGAGGAGGAGGAGGAGGAGGAGGAAGAGGAGGAGGAAAAGGACAGCGTTATCGCCCAGACGAACAAAAAACAGGCTCCAGAGAGAGGCTGCTCGGCAGTGGCTCGAGAGCGAGCCCACGGCGACGTGGCAGGCTGCGTGCGGCCCGGCTGCCAGGGGCGAGCGGGCGTGGCGCCCGCCAGGAGATCCCACCGGGCCCCTTCGGGGCGCGAGTGGTTTAGGGCGCTGCCCTGCAGCACTCGGGGGCGCGCCAGCATGGATTAGCGACTCATGGGCCCAGAGATCCAACGTACTGACGACATCGAGACGGAGGCGATCCGTAATTTTCGGCCCCTAGGGGCCCTCGCCAGGCCTCGGGACCGTCAAAAAACGACTCAAAATGAAAAACCGATGCTGGGAAATGGGTCGAGACCTCCGGGGACACGGCATTGAACAAATCACGACATCGGATCTCTCGGCATGGGCCTCCGCTGTAGCGATCCATGGATTTGGCGCGCGGTCGCCAAATCCATGGATCGGGGGAGGTGCCCTCCCCAGAACAGGGCCAGTGCCGCCTCGTTTGGCGGCGGAAATCCGCGACTTCCCATGGAAACGGGACACGTCGCTAATCCACGCCCCCTTGATCCACACTTACGATCGCCTGATAAACCACTCACGCCCTGAAGGGCTGGTGGGAGGGGAACGGTTTACCCCTCTCCCCCCCCGGGGGAGGGGTTTACCCCGGGGGAGGGGTTTACCCCTCGGGGAGGGGTTCACCCCTCGGAGAAGGGTATGCCCTCTCGGGGAGGGGTTTACCCCTCGGTCTCTCGTCTTCCCCCCTCGGGGAGGGGTTGATCCCCCCCCCTTGGGTCTGGACGGGGTGGGGCGGCGAGCGGTCAGAGGACCCAAGATCACCCGAAAGGGATCCAAGAGGGCCCCAGGTAGCCTCAGGTGGCCTCCAAGATTGCCCCAGACAGCGCAAGATCGCTCAACATGGCTTTCAATATAAGTGCTCAAAAGAGGTCCCAAGATCGCTCCAAGACAGGCCATTGAGGCTCCTCAGAACGCCCGGAAGAGGCCAAACTCAATCCCTAATCAATGATGTTGGCCTTCTCGCTCCCGATAGCATTCTGAGGCCGCAAGATGGCTCCCAGAAGGCCCACGAGAAACCCAAGAGGGGCCGCAAGACGGCCCCAAGAGTGCCACAAGAGCGCGTACCACGAAAGCCCCAAGATGCCCCCAAAGGCCTCTAAGACGTCCCCAAGAGGCCCCCAGGACGCCCCAAGAGGCCACTACTTAGAGCCTCGAAGGAAACATCGAAAGCGATTCCGACAGGCATCTGAGTCCTCCAGTTCACTGAGGCTCTCCGAAGTATCCGAAAGATGCCAGGCTCTCACGATCAGGGGCAGCTCCCCCCGGCATCGTTCTTGGATGAGCTGGGTGGGGATACGCGAAGGGTTACGAAGTTGTGGACGTTTTCTTAGTCGGCGTTTCGACATTGTGCGGAAGGGGGATACGTACGCAAAGCGTTAAGAATCTGTGAACGGTCTCTTAGTCAACGTTTCGACATTGGGCGGAAGGGGGGGGGCAAGAGGGGGGGGTGTAGCTCCTGACCTCTGCTTGACGCGACTGCTTGCAGTAGTGCGTCCTATGGGGAAGACTCCACCTGCCCGAACCAGGCGCCCAAAACAGCTCAGATCTACTCCACAGAGGGGGGGGAGGGGGGCTGCAAGGGCCCGCGCCGATCCTCAAAACAATGAGCAAGACAACGATCACCCTGTGGATCGCAAGCACTGGTTGGGCCAAGCTGTTATCCATGCCCCTGCTCGCTCCAGCGTCAACCACTGGAGGCAGCAGTGGGGGTGGGGAATGAGGCGCCGACCGCCGCAGAGGAGGGCGCACGCGAGAGAGGGGCAGGAGGGACTCCGGACGGAGGGGAGAGAGAGAGAGAGAGAGAGAGAGAGAAGCCTGGCTGCCCCGATGCGCAGAACGCAACACGTAGCGTGTTGATGCGGAGCTCAACGCGTGCTCCTCCTCCTCCTCCTCCTCCTCCTCCTCCTCCTCCTCCTCCTCCTCCTCCTCCTCCTCCTCCAGTGTGGCGCCGTGCGATCGCCGCCCACACGTGGGCAGAGACACGCCGAGCCACCACGCACGGCACGCGCTGCGCACCACCACGGGCGTAATTCCCGAGGCAGCCGAGGGGAGGAGGGCACCGAGGACCTGGGCGGGGGCCCGGGGGCGACTCGCAGCGGAGGGCACGGGGAGAGGGAGATCCGCGGCGCCAGGAGTGGAGAAGGGCCCCGAGCACCCGCGGGCGGGGGCCTCGGGGCGGCGGAGGGAGCGGGGAAGGGGAGGGGGGAGGAAACAGGGCGGAGGGACGGGAGAGGGGCACTGGGGGCCCACAGGGGGCGAAGGGCGGAGGGAAACAGGGCGGAGGGCGCGGGGAAGGGGGGGGGGGGGGCGGAGGGAAACAGGGCGGAGGGACGGGAGAGGGGCGCTGGGGGCCCACAGGGGGGCGAAGGGGGGAGGGCCCTGGGGGGGGGGGGGGGGCACCGAGCACCCTATACTAGCCCACTGCGTCCCCCTCCGCGAGGCGGCCGCGCCGCAGCGCGCTGCTGGTGCCTGGGCCGGCCCCGGGGGGGCAGGCACGGCGAGGAGGAGGAGGAGGAGGAGGAGGAGGAGGAGGAGGAAGGACTGGGAGAGGACAATCGACAGTCGACGGTGACGAGGAGGACATTGACCGGCTCGAGGAAGAAACCATGGCACGGCACACGACCTTCGGGAGGTCCGCGCGGACTCCTCGGATCGGAGCCGGGTCCCTCCCCCCCCAACAGAGCAAAGGCGCAGCGTGTGAGGGGCCCGAGCCCGCTTCTGCTTCGTGCAGAAGCCCTGCGCGCCGATGCGTGTTCTGGACACTTCTGCTGAGGGGCAACCACGGGGTGGGGAACATCAATCTTGAATCGAAGGTGCCTCGCCAATAGACCAGCGATAGGCCCCAAATCGCAGATCAGCACGTTCCTGGACCCCGATCGGCGATCAGCGGGCGATTGGGGTCGATGCGTTCCTCCCTGAGCCTACCCCCCCTATAGTTGCCCCTGATCTGCCTCCATGAGCCACTCGGCACCAGGGCTGTCAAGGGACGGTTTGGGATGGGCTGGCCATGGTGAGGAGATCGAAACCTCTGGGGGTTCATGCTACGGAACAAATCACGACGTTGGGGGTCTTGAGTAGGGGGCAGCGTAAACAATGACGCAAGCCTGATGGGCCCCCGGCTTCCACAAGAACTGGCAGGCAGAATCGGCCAAGGATGCGCCGCCGAGGCGAGAATGCAGAGACCCATGTGGATGCTGTGGGCGCATCTCGACCATCTGTTTCATGCATCATTAAAAAAGCGCGGCCAATCGTCACCTAATGTTGCCGATCGCAACGCACCTCTGCCCCGAGACTCCTGGGGCAGACGTGCACATCCGGGAGGTACGAGCCACCCAGCAACAGGGAAGGCCAGGGAGGAGGGAAGGACTTCAAGATGCCAAATCTCGAAGTCTGCAATCTACTTTCACCGAGGGCGGGGAGGAATGAGACAAGAGAAAAACACAAGACAGAAAAGCTGGACGCTCACTGGCGTTCTCCCAGTGGAATGAAAACCACAAGTATTCTGCCATACGCGGCAGGCAGTGACGGTCGCGGGCACTGCAAAGATGGCCCGCTGCCCCCATGCCAGTCGCGCCCCGTGGCCCGCGCGGGCAGGACGGGACTATCGGAGAGCGGGCCTAGACGACTCCCCTCCTCGTTCACCTCCCCCTCCTGCTGC
>CAUYUJ010017764.1:153007-163007 GCA_963575745.1 Prorocentrum cordatum
CCCCGCACCCCGGGGGACGCCGCCAAAGCGCGGTTTCCTTCCCCCGGGGGGGTCGCCAGGCCCCGTGTGCTTCCCCAGGGCGGTGCTGGGTTCCCCCCCAGCACTTGCCGCCCTGGGGCGGGGTCGGCGGCCCGTCCCTGTCGTGTCGCTCGTTCGTGTCGTGTCGTTCGTGTCGCGTCGTTCGTTTCGTCCCCCTGTCGTGTCGTGTCGTGTCGTGTCGGGGTCCCGGGGTCCACGCGGCCACCCATGGAGTGGGTGGTGGGTAGGGTTGGCGCGGAGCACGTGCTCCGCGCCCCCTACCCCGACCAGGGAGCGCGGAGCACGGTCTCCTGCGCTCCCTGGTCGCGCTCCGGTCGCGCCACGGGGGCACGGCCCCGACCGTGGCGCGGCCGTTTTTCTCGCTGGCACTCGCCACGCCAGCGGAGTCATGTGGCTGATCATGGGTTGACCCTTAAAAAAAAAAATCCTCCTCCCCCTCCTCCTCCTCCTCCTCCTCCTCCTCTCCTCCTCCTCCTCCTCCTCCTCTTCCTCCTCTCCTCCTCCTCCTCCTCCTCCCTCCTCCCTCCCTCCTCCCCTCCTCCTCCTCCCCTCCTCCTCCTCCTCCTCCTCCTCGCTCCTCCTCCTCCTCCTCCTCCTCCTCCTCCTCCTCTCCTCCTCCTCCTCCTACCATCCTCCTCCTCCTCCTCCTCCTCCTCCTCCCCTCTCCCTCCTCCTCCTCCTCCTCCTCCTCCTCCTCCTCCTCTCCTCCTCCTCCTCCTCCTCCTCCTCCTCTCTCCTCCTCCTCCTCCTCCTCCTCCTCCTCCTCCCCTCCTCCTCCTCCTCCTCCTCCTCCTCCTCCTCCTCTCCTCCTCTCCTCCTCTCCTTCCTCCTCCTCCTCCTCCTCCTCCTCCTCGTCGTCCCCCTCCTCCTCCTCCTTCCTCTCCTCCTCCTCCTCCTCCTCCTCCTCCTCCTCCTCCTCATCCTCCTCCTCCATCCTCCTCTCCCCCCCCTCCTCACCACTCCTCCTCCGCCCCCCCTCCTCCTCCTCCTCCTACCTCCTCCTCCTCTACTCCTCCCCGATCCTCCTCCCGCCTCCCTGCCTCCTCACCTCCTCCTCCTCCTCCTCCTCCTCCTCCTCTCCTCCTAGCCTCCTCCTCCTCCGCCTCCTCCCTCATCTCCCCCACCTCTCACCCCTCCTCCTCCCCCCCTCCTCCTCCTCCTCCTATTCTTTCCTTCCTCCTCCTCCTCCTCCTCCTCCTCCTCCCTCATCTCCTCATCCTCCTCCTCCTCCTCCTCCTCCTCTCCTCCTCCTCCTCCTCCTCCTCCTCCTCCTCCTCCTCCTCCTCCTCCCTCCTCCTCCTCCTCCTCCCCCTCCTCCATTTTGACGGACTCCACCCGCGCTCTGCCTCCCAACGGGATTCACAGCCTCCGCGGGGGCCCTTGGCGTGGCGCAGTGCCTCCATGCGTCTCGCCCGCCGGCCCCGCGCCAACCTCGCTCGCGCTCTCCCCAGGAGCCCCACTTCGCAGGGCCTGACAGCGGGCTGCCCAGCTTCGCGGCCGACGTCGACGCCGGGGGCTCCGCCATCGTCGCTTGGGCGGCGCGCACAGGGGGGGTATAGGGGGAGAGGGGAAGGCTCATTAGAAGCACCCCTGGCCCTTCGGAAGACGCGGGCCTTCTCTGCACATCTAGAGCCGGCGCCTTCTAAGAAGCAGCCTCCCTCTGAGGAGCCTTCTCCCCTCCCCCTATGACCCCGCCCCCGGGCGCGCGCCGCCGTCCCCTGAGGTCCGACGTCGTGATTTTTTCAGCACGGGGCCCCCGGAAGTCTCGACCCCTTCCCCGGGACCGGCTTTCCATCCCGAGTCGTTGCTTGACGGTCTCGCGAGGCCCAGCGAGGGACCCTGCAAGGGCCGAAATTGGAGAAAAACCTCCGTCTTGATTCATACAACCCAGATAGCCGACTTTGCAAAAAAATTGCAACATCGCAAAAATCACGCCCAGAGGCCCGGACCTCATCTTTCCGCGTCACTTTTCGAGCCCGATCGATCTGTGAGGGTCCCGGGACCCGAAATCAAGCGAAAACGCCCGTTGCAAAAAACTACAACGCCAGGATCTCAAGGAATGCGTTGGATCTCTGGGTCGATCGGGCAGCCCGGCAGCCGGCGATCCCTGCGCTGCTCACGCGCCCCGACTTCGGCTGGGCCCCGGGGGCGGGCACGGCCGCGGGCACGCGCCGCCAGACCCCGGCGCAGGCGGGCGGCACCGGTCGCCCGCCTGCCCACGAGTGGCTCACTCCAAAGTCAGGAAGCCGAGAGAACAGACGACATCCCAGGCCTCCCTCGAGGGTCAAATCATAGCACCAGGACCTCGACGTCGAAATTCCGGCCCGGACAGGTCTGTAGGTCCGGAGGGCTATCTTTCCAGCACCCTGGAAGGTCAGGGATCGGGGATCCACGGACCAGGGGCCCTCCAGACCCGGGCCAGCCGGGCCAGCGCATGATAGCACAAAATCCTGGAGGATCCTGCGCCCAAGTCCGGGTCGCCGCACCCCTGGCCCTGCAGGGTTCTGCAAGATCCGGGGCCCCAGCTGACCCCCGTTTTGAGTTGCAACGATAATGGGGGGGACTGGCATAGGGGGGGACGCATCGACATGAAATCGGCGATACATCGCCGACATAAAGCCTTAGGCCCCTCGTCGGCCCTAGACCGTCTCAGACCTCCTAATTAGAGCAAAGCGAGAGGGCGATACACTGGGCTCAACCCTCCCAACCTGCGTTCAAACATGTAGGTACATGCTTAGTGGACGCGCAGGGCACAATCTGCAGATAATTATGCGCATCGGGAGGGATGGCGGGGAGGAGGAGGAGGAGGAGGAGGAGGAGGAGGAGGAGGAGGAGGAGGAGGAGCAGGAGGAGGAGGGGGAATAGGAACACGAGGAAGAGCCCCGAAGACACTTCTCCCGGCTTGCGCAGGCGGCGCCACCTTCCTCGCGCTTCCGCCGGCCCTCCGCCGGCCCTCCGCTGGGTTAGCTGCATGGCGGCCGACGTCGTCGTCGTCGTCGTCGTCGTCGTCGTCGTCGTCGTCGTCGTCGTCGTCGTCGTCGTCGTCGTCGTCGACTTCGTCGACTTCGTCGTCGTCGTCGTCGTCGGCCCTGGGAGCCTTCCGCCGAGGAGGCGACCCGTGGACCCTTCGAGGGCGAGGCCCTCTCTCTTCGCCGGTGCGCCCCGGCCCCGCAGCGGCCAGGAGGAGCGACGGGGCACCGCGGCAGAGACCTCCCCCTCCTCCTCCTCCATCCTCCTCCTCCTCTCCTCCTCCTCCTCCCCCTCCTCCTCCCGCCCCCTCCCTCCTCCTCCCCCCTCCTCCTTCCGCCCCCTCCTCCTCGTCCTCCTCCTCCTCCTCCTCCTCCTCCTCCTCGTCCTCGTCCTTCTCCTCCTCCTCCTCCTCCTCCTCCTCGTCCTCGTACCTTCTCCTCCTCCTCCTCCCCTCCTCCTCCTCCTCCTCCTCCTCCTCCTTTTCCTCCTCCTCCTCCTCATTTTCCTCCTCCTCCTCCTCCTCATTTTCCTCCTCCTCCTCTTCCTCCTCCTCCTCCTCCTCCTGGCCGGCCCACTGAGGCCGCGGCTGCGCAGCTGCTGCCCCAGCTCGCGCCGCAGCTCCCCCGCGCCTCTGCCGCGGCCGCCGCGCAGCGCCAGGGCCACCACGGAGCCGCCCCTGTGCGCGGACAGGACAGGAGAGGACGGGATGCAACGCTGCGGTTGGTCTCGCGCCCGCGCCCCTGGAGGACAGCCGGGCGCGCTAGCTGAGACTGGAGAAACGACATCGGAAATCAATGTGCGTAGCGCTTTCGGGGCCGCCTGGCCACGGGAACGCCCCCAGGTGTCCAATCCTGTGCGCGGGCGCGGGGGGGATCGGCCGACCAGGGCGGGCGCCGCCCCTTGGCGCGGGCGCGGAGCATCGGCCGACCGGCTGGACGCTTGGAGATGGGCCCCAGCACAAGCACCAGGGGGGTCGACTCCACGGGAGACAGATGATCCTGGATTTTGGTGTTGGTGGTGCTCCTTCGGCCACCAGCCCGAAAATTACCACCATCGCCGAGACCGTGATCGTGTTCCCTCGGTGGAAGCACGGCACCGGTACAGTCATCGGCCTGACCTAAGGAACGATCAATAAGGAACGATGAATAACAAATAACACATAAGGAACTGTAAAGAACGCATGCAAGCCTAAGGAACGCCCGAGCCCCTTCTGAAAAGCAAGTGTTCCTTACGCAAGTCGCTCACCGGTACTGGTGTGGGTGTCATTCTCTAGGCCTCCGAACCAGGGCAGGCGCCTCGCCTCGTGCTCGCGGAGGGATCGGGGAGTTTCCAAGAGGTCCTCGCCGCCGCGGCTGGGGGCGCAGAGCGGAGATCTGGCGAGGGCGGGCCGGGGAGGGCTCGGGGAACGACTGCCGAAGCGAGTTCGACCGGAGGCATCGGTCGACCAACTTCCGACCCCCGCCACCCCGCATCGTGAAACCGTCATGGCGCAAGGAGTTCGGCCGACCCAGGGCCGTCAGAAAGCGACTCGGGGTGAAACGCAAGTCCCAGGGGAGGGGGTCGCGACCTCTCGGGGTCCACGTTGTGAAATTCACCCCTCGAGAGGCCCCACCCTGTGCAGTTGCGTGTGACGCAGGGCGCGGCGCCCTGCTCGTATGCTCCGCTCCGTGGGAGGGCCGGAGCTCGTGTTAATGCGGAGCAAGAGGGTGGCACGGGACTCCCGTGGGGGGGCCCTCTGGGGCCACCTCGTGGCCATTCCCCACTCGCAAAAAAAGGCTTGCAGGCCGACGCCCCACAAACTCGCGCCGAGCTCTCCTGCTGGGCACGATCCGTGTGAGGGCTGTGCCCGCACGACCCCGGCTGGTGCCGAAGGCGGGAGCTCCGCAGGGGGCGCACGGCCCACGGCCCGCGTCCAGGGCGTACCCTCCCCAGACCCCCGACGTAATGATTTTTTCATTGCGTCGACCCCCAAAGGTCCCGACCCTTTCCCCGTGACCGGCTTTGCATCCTGAGTCGTTTTTTGACGCTCCCGAGGCCCGGCGAGGGCCCCTGGAGGCCGAAAAGTAGGAAAAACCTCCCGTCATGATTTTTTCTTTACTCGAGGGGGTCTGGGTCACGGGCGAGAGGACCGCTCGCGGGCGGGGCGCTCCGTGTGAGGGCCGTGCGGCAGGTCCGGGCCGCGTGCCGACTTCGGCGCCGGCTCCTCGACGCCGCGGGGATCGTTCAGCCTGGAACGATCGGCCGCTTCCGAAGCGTCGGGCCCTCCCACATCGGCCGACTCGGGGCCGCCAGCGGCGTTCCACGCTGAGGCGCCAGCGGCGGGGTCGAGGCCGGTCGACACGGCGCGGGCCCGAGTGCCGCGCCCGAGCAAGCGCGCACGCAGACGCGTGCCGGCGCCCGCAGGAAGCGACCCAGACCCGAGTCGGGCCTGTCCCCCGACAGGGGGGCTTTCGACGAAAAGTAAGAAATACGCCAGAAAAATAATCCAAAAAGAATCCAAAAACAATCCGGGGACGATTTTTAAAGTATGTTTGGATCTCTGTGGGGCATTTTTGGCGTATTTTGCATTTTTCGTCGAAAATCCCCCTGTAGGGGGACACGCCCGACTGAAACATAGACCTCTGGGGCCCACGCATCGAAAAGACACTGGAGCAGCCGGAGGTCCTGGGGGTGGGGGGGCGAGCTAGGCGGCCGCAATCCCTCGCCGGAGGCCCGCCCGGGCCCCCCGTCCTCGGCGCCCCGCCTCGAGGCGGGGGGTCCCGCTGCTCTCCCCGAGGGCGCCGCAGCAAGCATGCGCGCGCGGACGAGTGCCGCATGGCGCCGCTTCCCAACGACGGGGGCACCGAGAGCAGCGCTCGAGGGGCGTGCGCCAGAGCGCCCCGGGCGGCGGGGAGCGAGGCGCAGGCGGCCGGGCACACGGGGGGGCACGGAGCTCCCCGGGGGGGGCACGGAGCCCGCGAGAGGTGCGCCGCCGGCGGGGGGCGGTCGTGCACAGTCGGGGCCCTGAAGAAGGAACCCTTTTGGTTGGGGTGGGGCTCCGCGTTCCTGGAGTGTTTCACAGCTTGCCTCAGGTTTTCCTTTATGTTTTCGATGGGAAATCGAAGTCTACCTTATGGAAAAAGGGGGCCTCGTTCCTTGTTTAGGGTTCCTTAGGTCAACGCCCCGACTGTACGCCGTCGGGCCCACGGGGGCCGCAGGCGGAGCAACCCCGTGGGGCACGCAGGCGCACGGGGGGGGGGAGGGCGCCAGAGGCGGCGGCGGCGAGGCGCGCGGCCCAGGCTCCGAAGGGGAGCCCGCAGGGTGTGGAGGTCCCTCTTGGGCGCGGCGCGCGCGGGTGGGCGCGCCGAGGTCGACGGCCGTGGCGCGCACGCCGCCGGGTCTGCCGGGGCTGCAGGCGGGCGGCGACCCACAGCCGGGTCCCGCGCGAGATGGCACGGCGCCCTCCCGCGGCCGGTGGCCTTCCAAGGCCGCCCGCGCGGCGCGCCACCTCTGAGGCGAGGGCGCGCGCGGCGCGCGACCTGACGCGGGCAGCTTCCGCGCCACGGGCGGCACAGACGGCCCCGTTCTCTGGCGTCGCTCCACTGGAGCCGCCCGTGGGGCTCGAAGCGTGCGCCGGTTCGCCGACCTGGGAGGGGGTCGGCGGGCAGCCAGAGGGCCACTGGGGGCCGCAGGTGGCGGGCGCACCAAACGTGTCAAGGGTGCGCCGGCATCGCCGGGAGGCCAGGCGCGAGCACTCGGATCGTATTGCTCGCGGCCCGCGACCTGTTTCCCGAGTGCCGAGCTCTGCGAGCCTATTTGTCACTACGTGATTGCGGAAATCCTGGAAATTCGCCCCTCCCTCCCCCCCCCCATCCACCCCCACCCCATCCGCATCCCACATCTGAGATGTGGGATGCGGATGGGGAGGGGGTGACGTCAACTCCTACAGTTGTCGGGAACAAATGTCCGGAACAAATTGTCCGGAACAACTTTTTGTCCGGAGCATGTCCGGAACGCCTGGAACATTGTTCGTGGCCAACACAGCACATCTCCATCCCGTCCAGTCGGCCGAGGGCGCGAGGAGGTCCTGCGGCAGCGGGAAGAGTGGCTCGGGGTCTCCCCTTGGGCCTCCGGAGGCCTCTGGAGACCTGCGGAGGCCACCCCCTGCTTGCACTGGCCACCGTCCCAGTCCTTATCATCCGCTCTGCTCCCCTGCCCCCTGCCCGCCCGCACACACCCGCACACCCGCGCACCCCCACACACACACACACACACAAACACACACACACACACGCACGCACACACATTCGCGCGCGCACACACACACACACACACACACACACACACACACACACACACACACACACACACACACACACACACACACACACACACACACACACACACACACACACACACACACACACACACACACACACACACAACACACACACACACAACACACACAACACACACACACACAACACACACACAACACACACACACACACACAACACACCACTTCTCCACTCCTCCCTCGTCACAGCCCGCTCGCCTCAGAGAGGGTGGCTGGAAACCAGCGAGAAGCACCCGTGGGCCCGGCTCCCAGGCCCTCCCGACGAGGCGCCCGTGCGCCTGCGCCCTCCCCCGCCGTGAGCCACACCTGGCCGCGGGCGGGGACCCTCCTGCCCCCGCGCCGAATCTCTTGCCGAGCCCGCCGAGGGTGGCCGCGACCCCGCAGGTCGCCCCCTCGTCCTCCTCCTCCTCCTCCTCCTCCTTCCTCCTCCTCCTCCTCCTCCTCCTCCTCCTCCTCCTCCTCCTCCTCCTCCTCCTCCTCCTCCTCCTCCTCCTCCTCCTCCTCCTCCTCCTCCTCCTCCTCCCCTCCTCCTGCGCCCCGAGGAGAGCCGGTTCTGCCCAGGGGCGTCCCCAACTCGCCCGACACGTTCGGCAGCGCTCGGGGGCACGCGCCGGAGGAGGACGAGGAGAGGGGACCACACAGAGACGCAAACATACGGTGGCACAAGCAGAAAGACTCGGAGGTCCGCCCAGATTTCGCGGATCGGCGCTGGATCCCCCTCCCTGGCGCGCGGAGCGCGCCAAGGAGGCGCCGCCCGGGGGGCCCCAGCGCCGATGCGAGGAATCCGCGCGGACCTCCGAGTTGTTATGTTTATGTCATTGCTCGTGCCCCTAAGCTCGCCCGACACGCTCGGCAGCGCTGAGGGGCACGCGCCAGAGGAGGGCGAGGAGCAGGAGGCACGCTGCCGCCTGGCCCCGGCGTTCAGGTCGAGCATCTCGACGCAGCTGATGGGCACGCCCAGCGAGGTTGAGATGCTCCTGCGGGGCGGGAACAAGGAGGACGAGGGTGGTGATGTGGCGGAGGACGAGAAGGGCGAGCAGGAGGACAAACAGGAACGTGAGGAAGATGGGGTGGATGCCAATCCGCAAAGTTGTACAGGCGAAAGCCCTTCCAGCTCTGCTCCTCCCTTCCTCCACTCCCCCCCCTTTCCTTCCCTTCCCCCTCCCCTTCCCCTTCCCCCTTTCCCCTCCCTTCCCTTCCCTCCCTTCCTCCACTCCCCTCCGTTCACTTCCCTTGTCCCTCTGGTCGAGTGCTGTCCTCGAGCCCGCTCCGGTGAGCAGCGGCAGAGAGACGGGGCCCGGCAACGGTGCGGTGGCGGACCGGACGTCGCCATCCCCAAAGACTGGTAGGCTTGTTTTCCACCGCCACCACCAGAAGTAGGAAGGAGAGGGGCTCCCCCTCCTCCGTCTCTTCGTCCTCCTCCTTCTATTCGTGCTGATCCTCCTCCTCCTCCTCCTCCTCCTCCTTCTCCTCCTTTTCCCCCCCTCTCAAGCACAGGTGGGCGGGGCGCGTGATCCCATCTTTTGGCTCCTTCTCGCTCAGCTAGCCTAGCTTCCCGCCTCCGCGTCGGCGCTTGAGGGACACCAGGGCGTCTGGGCCGTGTTGGGGAGTCGTTTGCTCACAACGGCATCGTCCAGCCTCTCCTGGTGACGAAGGGGAGTGAATTCACAATTTCAAGGCCATTGCAGCGTCGTCATCTATAGTGCCGCATTTCCCCATCACCGCACGGGGGGTGTATTTTGGCTCTTGCTGGTGTCGTCATCTATAGTGCCGCACTCTCCCATCACCGCTCAGAGGGTGTATTTCTGGAGCGCGGTTCTGGGAGATTTCCAACAGGCGCCCGCTGTGCATCGTCCTCGGCTTCCCGCCCGCTCCGGGCCGCGGTATCCCGTCGGGGTGTTTGGGTGCTGCGCCCTATCCTTCCGCTGGTCTCTATGCATATTCTGGCTTGGTGGTCTGGAGGCGAATTCAATCTATGTTTGTTTCAGTGAGTGGTCTGGTTGCGAGGCCGTCTGCGGTGGATGCGATATCATTATGGTGCCGTTCGTCGCAAGCCTGCGCAGTGGGAGTTCGAGGTTGCCCGATGACTACTGGTTTGTTTGCGCTTTCCAATATCGTGGGCCGTAATCGAGCAGACTCCGTTTCGGATGAACTGCCATTCCTCTCTGATTGGAACCACCCGTGTATACGTCCTCGTGGCTGCGTGGTCTTGGGTTGGAGTGAAACTTCAGTTATTCTGGTTTCCAAGTGCTGGCGTGAGGTACTCGCTCGTGGTATAGGCGTTGGAGCTTTCCACGTACTTCCCGTTCATGGCCTCCAGCTTCTGTGTTGTACACCTTCCTGTTCGTCTTCTTCTTCGGGGAGTTTTGGGGGAGGTAGAGTGTGAGTTATGGGTCTTTCGCTATTTACGCGAAGGCTGTAATCCCTGTAATCCCTCCTGTTCCCCTCCTTCCTCCTCCTCCTCCTCCTCCTTCTCCTCCTCCTCGTCCTCCTCCTCCTCCTCCCCCCTCCTGCTCCCTGACGTCCTCCGCCTCCTACTCTTCAACGTCCTTGTCCTGCTCGTCGTCTCCGTCTGAAGGGTCGGCGGCACCGGCCGTAAGGCCTTCGCAACAAAGGGGTGGGGGTCACAAACCTCCCAGACGAGCCATTTCAGAG
>CAUYUJ010017764.1:168007-225411 GCA_963575745.1 Prorocentrum cordatum
GGGGGGTCCTCGGCAGGGCGCGAGGCCGCCGCTGCGGCGACGGGGCCGCCGGCACCGGCCTCGCCCCGGGGAGGCAGGGAGGCCACCTGGCAGCGGCCCGGAGCGGGGAGCGGGCGGAGGGTTCCCCGCGCGCGGGGCGGGTCCGCCGAGGCGGCTCGACGTGGCCGCCGGTGCCGCCTCGCAGGCGCCCGTGGGCGCCCCGTGCGCCGGGTGGCTCCGCCGAGGTCGTGCCGCGCTGCCGCCCGCGCGAGCTCGGGGCGCCCAGGCACGACCCGAGGGCTATGTTGCTCCCATTGCCCTCGAGTCGGGGGCGGCCAAGAGGGGGGTGTCCAAGAGGGGGGGGGGCAAATCATGACGGGCGGCATGAGCGCGGCCCAGCGGGGGGCCAGGGACGTGGTGAAATAAGAAGAGAGGCGCCATGAAATCTGGGAAATATCATGGCCCCCCGCCATGATATCCACCCCCCCTAGTCATCACCCCCCTCTTTTCCGCCCCCGATAGAGGACCACACCCCCAGAGGTCATTCCGGAGCACCCAGAAGAGAAGCATCGGGACGGTGTCGAGCGAGCAAGCGAGCATCGCCTCGCAGGGCCCGGCGCGTGAACAGCCTCCAGTGTCGGCACTCGCTTGGTGCTCGAAACGCTTTCTGGTGATCGAGGCTGGAAATAGGTTGGGACATCAGAAGCAGGAAAGAAACGCGGGCCTGCTGCCAGTGAGCCGAGCCGGCAGGGGAGGCCGCGGGCTGCTTTTGGCGAGGGCGCGGCTCGCTTCTTCTTGGCAGTGCCTGGGGGCAATCTGCCTGCGCGCTTTTCCTCCTCCTCCTCCTCCTCCTCCTCCTCCTCCCCCTCCTCCTCCTCCTCCTCCTCCTCCTCCTCCTCCTCCGCCTCCTCCTCCTCCTCCTCCGCCTCCTCCTCCTCCTCCTCCTCATCCTTCCCCCGCCGCCGCCAGGGAGTCGGGTCGCTCTGCAGGGGAAGGGGGCGGGGGAGAGACCAGGCCGTCCCTGGCAGCTCTCCGCGTTCCAGATGGGCTCGCCGGGCAAACGCGGCCCAGCCGTGCTGCACGCAAGCTGTTTGCACAGGCTGAACGGTGGGGTCGAGAGCGAAGGTTTAGGGATGAGGGATACGGGCGGGGGAAGGATGGAGGAAGTCGGGGAGGGGCAGGGAGGAGTAGACAGAGAGGACGCAGCAGGGAATGTGGAGCAGGCGGCCGAGACACTGGACGAGCAAGACCTCGACTGGAGGCGGTCCTGGTGACGATGTGGCGGAAGCTCGGCAGGTCCCTCGAGAGCAGATCGTAGTCTGCCTCCCCCCGCTGAGCTGTGCAGCCCATCGGGCTGTTGATGCCGCTCTTGATGCCCTCTCTCTCTCTCTGTAACCTGTTGGAGGCGCAGCTCCCCAGTTGTTCTTGTGTGTTATTCCCTCTGCCTCCCTCCCTCTCTCTCTCTCTCGCTCCCTCGCTCCCTCCAGCCTCCCGACCCTCCTCCTTCGTCGTCCTCGCGCACTCCTCCTCGCGTAGACTCGGCTGGAAAAGATGGGGCTGCCCTTAGGCCCTGGGGCCAGGCCAGCGAGCCGACGGGCAGGGCCTGGCTCTCGCGCGCCTTCAGCCGACCTCCTCGCCGACCCCCCCCCACTGACCCGACCACTGCGGCTGCCCCTCCTCCTCCTCCTCCTCCTCCTCCTCCTCCTCTCCTCCTCCTCCTCCTCCTCCTCCTCCTCCTCCTCCTTCTCCCCCCCTTGTCCTCCTCCTCCTCCTCCTCCTCCTCCTCTCCTCCTCCCTCCCTCCTTCTCCTCCTCCTCCTCGTCCTCCTCCTCCTTCTCTTCCTCTCCCTCTCCCTCCCCCCCTCCGCATGGATGACGAACCAGACGTGCTCGGGCGGCTCGAGCTGCTGGGCTGTGCCGGGAACCTCGCGAGCGCGCGGCGAGCGCGCGCACGGCACGGGGCCAAAACGCTGACGCCCGCGCCCGTCGTAGCGCTTCGTCGTGCGGTGGCCAACGGGCTCTGCTCCGTGGATGACGGGCAAAGCAATGCACCACGAGCTCGTGCAAAGGAGCCGAACGTACTCAAAACCCTGTCGCATGTCAGGCTGAAAGTTCCTATCTGCCGAACGCGTTGAGATATGTGATCCCGGATCGAGGGCCCACGCCGCCCCCCGCGCCCCCTCCCAGATGGGATGGGTCCTAGGACCCACGGGCCCACCCCTCACCCCCAGATGGGATGGGGGGGGGGCGACGACCACGACGACGACGACGACGACGACGACGACGACGACGACGACGACGACGACGACGACGACAACGGCGACGACAACCACGACGACGATGGCGACGGCGACGACGACCCTGGAGCACCACAGTAACACTTACAGTAACACGCCACACGCCACACCCACAGCACCACCACACCCACAGGGGGGGGGGAGGAAGTCATCGTGGGGGGAGGAGAGGCCGATGCCATCAGCATGGTTGGGGGGGGGGCCCGGACCTGGATCATATATCCCAACGGATCGTAACAGATGGCGGATTTCGGAAACCCTGAACCGAAACACATGTCCTCTCTTTGACTACCTACCAGACCACCCCCAACCCAACCCGAAGACCCGAATTTCGGGTTGGGGGGGGTACGGGTTCCATACGTGTTCTCTCGATGTTCCACGACCCCCCCCCCACTGGAAATCGAGGATATATTGGGGCCTTCGGGTTGGGTTGGGGTGGTTTGGTGGGTGGTGACTCTTGGGGGCGCATGCTTTACTTCCGCCGCCCTCCGCCGCCCTTCCGCCAGCTTTCCCGCGGGCGCCCGCCAGCGGAGGCGGCCCCCGCGGCCCCCTCGCTTCCCTCCCGTCGACCCCCCGCCGCCCTTCCGCCGCGAATCGTCCGAGGAAGAGGTGGCAACTCCTTCCATCCTCGAAGGCAAGACCCTTTCTGGAACCCCTTTTCTCGAAGGTGACAACTCCTTCCATCCTCGAAGGCAAGACCTTGGTGGGCCCTGGAAACGACAGGGCCGTTGTTTTACCGGGTCCGTTTTGCCGTTTTTGTTGCCAGTTCCGACGCCGTTCCTGTTACCGGTTCCGTTTTGCCGTTTTTTGGACCGGTTCCGGCTCCGGTTCCAATCCTGGAGCCGTTTTTGTTTCCCGTTCTGGTCGCCGTATTTTTGCCGTTTCCATTTTCAAGGGACATTTTTTTGGAAACGGTGAAAAAACGGCCCTGCCGTTTCTGGGGCCCACAAAGGGCAAGACCCTTTCTGGAACCCCGCACATCTCTGCCATCTTTGAGGCCCGCCGATTGCAGCCGACGCTGTGCAGTGTGAGGGGATCTTGAGATAGACATTGGTATCAACCTGTTATCACATGCTGTCCTACCCGACAGACACAGATTCACATGCGTGTCAAGAGTATGCACATCCGCGCTTGCGCGGCCTGGGAGCCACATCATGACACTAACACACACCGACAGTATGCAATGTGACGACGACAACGAGGATGAAACATGTTGACCAGTACGAGTAACAATAAGACGAACATAATGATGCTACGAAAAAAGAATAACAATGAGACGAGCATGATAATAAGAGGGGGCGGGGTGTGAAGGACACCGTGAACGTAAGTCGAGGAGGCCTGACACTGGGGATTCGTAATCGTGCTGTGAACCACCAGTGTAACATACGTGTTATAGACTTTGAGACGACTTTCTTTGACTGTGAAAGTGACGGGATTTGGCTCCAGGAGAAAGGCATGTCGAGTAACTTCCACATCCGATGAAATTTAAACGTTCACTTCTGCGCGTACAGTCGGAGACACAAGACCTTCTCTGGACAGATGCGGCCCCACAGCCGGCGAGAGAGCCGTTGTCGCCGTCGTGATCTCCGCTGGTCCCCAGTGCCATAACGCTATAGCCACGGCCGTCAAATTCCACTGCCGCTAGAAGTCCTACTGTTGGCCTCGATCCAGTGCAACTTTTGTCCCAGCAGCCCTCACACGCATCGCCTCTTGGTCACACCAGGAAGTAGGAACGCGCAGGAGCCCTCGCCCCGCGATGTTTTCCCTCTGCTGTTTGCTCAAAAACTGGCTTGCAATATCTGCTCCTTTTGCTCGCCTTCCCATCCACATCCTCCTGCCGCGACCCTCTTCCTTCGCGCTTCTCGGGCGGTCGAATGCCGCCCGTGTGAAGTGAAGATGCCTAGGTGACACAACTGCAAAAAAGTGTGTGTGTGTGTGTGTCAGTGTGTGTGGGTGCGCGTGTCAGTGCGTGCGTGCGTGCGTGCGTGCGTGCGTGCGTGCGTGCGTGCGTGCGTGCGTGCGTGCGTGCGTGCGTGCGTGCGTGCGTGCATGTGCGTGGGTGCGTGCGTGCGTGCGTGCGTGCGTGCGTGCGTGCGTGCGTGCGTGCGTGCGTGCGTGCGTGCGTGCGTGCGTGCGTGCGTGGGTGTGTGTGTGTGTGTGTGTGTGTGTGTGTGTGTGTGTGTGTGCGTGTGCGTGCGTGCGTGTGTCAGTGTATAACTGTGTAGATAGGTAGCTGTCACATAGAGGGGGGAGGAGGGGCAGCTCCTCCTCAAACCGGGATCTCGCTGGACACCCCGATGAACTGTAAACATATAGCACCCCACCTTCCGCATCCCTTACAAAACTCGCTAAGAGTATGCAAGGCGAGTCCGTTCCAGAATGGGTGCTCCCACCTAAATGGAGAGCCGATCGGGTGATCGTCCTTCACCGGGGCGCTTGGGCTGCAGCGAGAAGGAAGGATTGCAAGGACCTCTGAAGGAACTTGAGGCTGGAGGGTGTGTATCGCAGCATCGCTGCTGCCCCCTGACTATACGCTCCTCCTCCTCCTCTCCTTCTCCTCCCGCCCTTCTCCCAACTCCTTCCTCCCGCCCTCCCGCCCCTGTCCTCCTCCCACCCCTCCGGCTCCTGAGCTTCCCCCTTCGACCCCCGACGCCGTGCCTCTCCACGGCATGGACTCCCAAAGGCCTCGACCCCCTTCCCCGGGACCGGCTGCTCCTCCCGAACCGTTGTCGCTTGTCGGCCCCGAGGGGCGGACAAGAGGCCCGCAGGGGCCGAGAACGGCCGGGCACCCTCCGTGGTGCTTCGCGGGGCTGGACCCAAACGGTTTTTGGGGCGACTTCGTGGGCCGTCGTCGTCTCGACGTCGTTTTTTGCGGCAACGGGGGATACTGAAGACAGAACGAGGGACAACGAAAACGAAACGAGGACGAAACACGCCGCTCAGGTCCAGCACTGGCCCTCTCCCTCCCCCTCCCGAGGCCTCTGCGCCGGCCGCGGCCCTCCTGCCCCCCCCCCGCGGCGGCAGGACATCGCTGCCGTCGCTGCGCGGGGGGCCCACCGCGGGAGCTGCTCCGGGAGGCAGGAACTCCTCGCCGCGGCACGCTCGGGGTGGGACGGGGAGGCCCCTCCGCCTCGAGGGGGGGGGGAAGGAGGGGAGGGACAAGGAGGGCGAGGCGGGGGAGGGAGGGGGGGGGTTTATAGGGGGCCGAGGGTTTCCTTTCTCCCCCGCCTCCTTGCTCCTCCTCCACCTCGTCATCTCTCCCTTCTCTGCCGGCCCCTTCCTCTGCCTCTTCCTCCAACTCCTCATCCTCCATTGTACCCCCTGGTCCGCCACGTCCCACCCTCAGTGCCTCGTCCTGCTCATCGCCTCCCCTCAATGATATCCCCCTCCTCTTCCTGGTACGCACCTCGCCATGATCCTCCTCCTCCTCCGCCTCCTCCTCCTTCCCATGCCTCTCCATCACTCCATCTTCATCTCGTCTTCCATCCCTCTCTCCTCCCTACGCCCCAGCACTAAAAGGGGTGAGGCGGAGGAGGAGGCGGAGGAGGCGGAGGAGGAGGCGGAGGAGGCGGCGGAGGAGGAGGAGGAGGAACAGGAGGAGAAACCTGCCCCAAGTTCTTTCGTCTCTCCCGCCCCTCCCTCCCTCCCTCCATCCCCACCCCTCCGTCCCCTGTGAGCTCGAAGCTTGGGCAGGCTGGGTCTCGACGGGTCGGGACGGGCCCGACGGGACGGTCCTGCTCCACTCTCCCTCCCTCCCTCCTCCCGCTCCCCCGATTCAAGAAGCAACAGTGTCTGATTCTTCAAGAATCGGGGATGGACAGACCCCCCTTTGGTAAAACGTGGTTTAGTGAAAACGACCTGAGGCCCAAACCTGGCGGGCGCAAGCCTGGAAAGTAACGGCCACGGCGCCCTCTCGAGAACCGAAAACGGACAATTCACTAATCGACGTGTCACTGTTGGGGGTTCTGTCCACCCCCGAAAGAAGCAACAGCGTCTGGTTGACTCGTGGAGTTGAATTCCCGAGAGTGGCGCTTCGGCGCGCTCCAGGATGTTCGCACGCATGTCCCCCTGGCAGCGGGGTCGGAGGCGGGCCGGTAGGAGTCGGCGAGGCTGGGCCTGGGAGCGGACATGGGATGTCCGGCAGGGGGCCGACTCGGCACGCCAGCCGCTGCCGCTCAGCCTGTCCGTTCTCCGAGGGCCAACGGTGCCCTCGGCCCAGGGGCCTCCCCCAGCCGCAGGGGACCCCGGAGGGCAGCTGTCGCAGTTGTCGGCGCGCCGGCTCGGCGCCGCCCCCCCTCTTCTTCCCTCCTGTCCGTTTCCCCTCCCTCTCTCTCTGTGCCTTGCCCTTTCCTTCCCTCCATCCCCCTCCCTGCCCACGCTGGGTCGGGCTGGGATCGCTCAAGCAGAATGGGCTGCGTCGTCTGTCGTCGTCGCCGCCGGCCGCCGTCCTCGTCGTCGTGTTTGTTACTGTTACTTGCTGACGTGGCGGCCACCGCCGCCGCCGTCGCCGTCGTCGTCGTCGTCGTCGTCGTCGTCGTCGTCGTCGTCGTCGCCGATGTCGTCGCCGATGTCGTCGCCGTCGTCATCGTCGTCGTGCTGAAGGCGGAAAGCAGAGTAAGGCCGATCCGCCTCACGATGCTCTGCAAGAGGCTGTGGAACCGCCTGCGCCAGCCGCTGGTGCAGAGCTGGGAGGCAGAGCTGCCAGACCACGACCACTGCTGGGACGGCGCGCGGGCGCCGTGCGACATGGCGGGCATGGTCTCCTACCTGGTGGCTTGCCGCGCGCGCAAGGTCGGCTTCGCGCACGGCTCGGGGCTCCTGGACTGGGCCACATTCTACGAGCGCGTGCCCCACGAGGCGCCGAAGCGCTGAGGCGTGAGCGACACCTGATTGGCGTCCCCCAGGAGTTGGTGCGGCTGCTGCACATCGACGACATGATGGCGAGGCGGTCCAAGTGGGGGCAGACCGTCAGCGAGAAACTGGAGGTGAAGTGGTGGCGTCGTGGCAGAAGACCAAGTTCATGGCAAGCGACGCAACCACCGCGGCGGCGATGGCGGCGGCCGTCGCATAGGAGAGGCTAGAGCACGCAACCTCAACGATAACGATCACAGCGATAACATCCATCACGATAACAACAACGGCAACAACGATAACAATACTACGGTGCGGGCGCTGGTTACGGAATGTGCCCAGGAGGCTTAAGACCCTGGAGGCTTGCTTATCTGATGAGGGCGGCGATGATCTCCACGGCCAGTCCACGAGTGCTGGTCCCCTGGCTTCCACATTCTGGGTTCCTTGTCGAAGGTTCCCTTATCCAATGCCCCCCACCGAAACAACGACCGCAACGATCAACGATAACACCGGTAGTGGTACCGAAAACATGGAACACAACGATAGCGATAGCACAAGCAAGGGCAACAACGGATCTGTAAGGACCAGGCAAAGACTCTCGTTCTCGTTATCGTTGGAGGAGACGCCACCGATGGGAAACGGAGGCGCTGCGGGAAGGCAAGGCGAGCGGCCCGCGACGGTTGCGACGAGCAGGCGCTGCGGGCGGCGGGAGCGGCCCGAGCTGGGCATCCTCGGAGGGACAGCCCCACGGCGACGGCACCGATGGGGAGCGGGAGTGGCGGGCCTCGGCGTGATGCTGCCCAGGGTAGAGGTGCGCCCTCTGTGCCAACACGCCCTGCGGCCTCCTCGCGCGCGGCGAGGCAGGGGGGGGGATAGCCGGCCAACGCTGACGCTGCGAGCCGTGCCTCCGCGGCCTGCCTGAAAGAAGTGGCGGGCCTCCTCGACGGCAAGGTGCACAGGCTGCGCCTCCAGGCGTGCGGGGCGGAGAGGTGGCTGCCCAGAAGAGCGATGGTGACGCCCAGGTTCAATCTCAGGGCGTCCATCCGAGCCGCGGCCAGGGAGCCGGTCGTGCTCTGCCGGTGGCGGAGGAGACGGCGAGGGGCTGGGCCACGTGCGTGGCGGAGCCGTCCGTGGTGTTGCCGCAAGCGGCCATGGCGAGCTGCTAGGAGGAGGCGAGGAGGCTGCCAGAGAGGAAGGGCTCATGCCATCAGGCGAAGAGCCCAGCAGACGTCATAGTGATTACGATGGCGTGGGCGGGTACCAAGACGATGTCGGTGTGCGTGATGGAGGTGCCGGCAGGCGAGGAGATGGACATGTCGTGGCACGGCCCCGCGGTGGTCAGCAATGCGGTGGCAAGGACGGCGCAAAGGATGGCGGCTGCGTGGGCCTTGCTGACTCTACCACTGGCAGGCTGGTGGGTGCCTGGTACTGCACCGTGCCCCTGAGGTAGGCGTCGATGCAGCTAGCCCGGCACGGTGGGAACTACGCGCTCCACGTGCTCGCGAGGTGCTGCGCGGCCCCAGCCACGGTGTTCTCCGACTGTCAGGGCTCGGCCGACTCCGCCGCGGGCGGGAGGGGGTGCTCGGGTTAGGGAGCGACCGCAAGAGCCCGTGGAACAGGCGGGCGACATGGGGCGCATTCAGGGTCGGAGCTCGGGTGGACGGGGTTCGGCGACATGGATGGCGCTCAGGTCGCCGAAGTAAAGGGCCACCGAACGGAGCCGGACTGCAAGACGGACGGGGGCAGGAGGAGGGGCGAGCGACCCCAGAGCGCGGGCGCTGCCTGCTGCTACAGCAGCCGCGGCCGCGGCGGGGCCCGCCTGTCAGCGCCTCGTCCTCGTCAGCGGGCGCCTGCGGGCGGCCGAGGTCGACGACGGCGCCACCCTCGTAGATGTCGAACTGTGAGCCAGCGGGCGGAACGCCAACCAAGTCGAGGACCGTGTCCTCGTGGGTCGGCGTCTCGTCGTCGTTGATGGGGAAGACTACATAGATGTCCGCGTCGGTCCCGTCGTGGGTCAGCGTGGTGCTGCTCCCCCCCTGAAGCAGTATGCTCTTGCAACGGTGGGGGCTGGATCCCATCTCCATGCCGCCTCCACTGGCCTGGCGCCGATCAAGAGTCAGCGGGGGGCCGTCGTCGCTACTCCCCGCTGGCCCCGCCAGGGTTTGCCCGCCGTCGCTCGCGAAGGACTTCGTCATCATCGCCACGTTGGCTGCGAGCGCCGCAGCCGCATCCTAAGGCCAGGTCGGCGGGGAGGCCACCACCTCCGTCGTGGAGCCAGGCGGCACATGGACAGTGTCTTGCCCTAGCGCAAGCGCAATTAGAGGTGCTTCTCGTGAGTCGGCTGCGCGTCGTTGCGAGGTCGCGGGGGAAGCGCCCGCCTCCGTCGCAGCGTCGGGCGACGTAGTGGCGGCGACAGGAGACAGAGGCATCCCTCGCGTAGGAGTATATTGCGCGCGCATCGCGCACGTGCGAAGTCGCGGGCGGGGGGGGGGGGGGGGGGGGCGCCCCCGCGGCGTCCTCGGGCGACGTCAAGACAGAGGGCGGATGCGCGCCGCGTTCGTCGGCAGCTCGGGCCTGCGGGGTCGCGGGGGAAGCCCCCGGCCTCGTCGCCGACCCAGGCGACATACAGACAGAGGCGTGCTCCAGCTCTTGCTCAGGTGGACGCGCAACCTGGCAGGCTCGATGTGCTTGGGCGGCACCTGGTGATGCCGCCGCTGCGTCGAAGTCCAGCCCCTCTGCCGCTGGGCCTCCGCAGTCTGTTGCTCCGCCAACCTCCGCTACTGTGGGCGCCGACGTTCTAGCAAGTCTGAGGCGACGATGAAAGTCTCCGGTCTCCGACCGTCTCAATCGGGCAAAAAAACCTGAGCCCCTTGGGCGGCAAGCGGGGCCACGCACTCGCGCGAATTGGAAGATGGTGGTGCTGGCGGAGTGTCGGTGCTGCCAAGAGGCGTGGGTCCTGGCAGCGCGTCTGTAGGTGGTGGAACAAGGGTTCCCTGCGGTAATGCTGCGCCGTCATGGAGAGGTTGCCTAGCGCGCCCGGGCCGCCAGGGGCAGCGGGCGCAATGTTGCCGCAAACTCCGCTGCCGACGCGGTCGCGGTCGCCGATGGGGTCGCGGCGGCCAGCGTAGTGGGCAGTGCTCCGACCGCCAGAGGGCGCGGCTCCAGGATGAGGCCGAGCGTCGCCTGCGTGGCCAGTGGCGCGGCTGGCCTCCATCGCGAGGCTCGCTAGGTGGTCGAAGTTCAAAGTCCATGTAGGGGCCGTCGTTGTTGTCGCTGCTGCTGGGGATGGCATCATCCCCGAAGTCGCAGTCGAATTCCTGGTCTGACACCGCGCATTCGCACGGGGTGGCTCCGCCCTCGATCGCGGCCAGCTCTTCCCTGCGAGCTGCATCGTGGCCGCCTTCCATCATCTGGGGGTCGGCGTCCGTCGGGTTCGGGTAGTCATGGAGGTCTGCAGTCTACGCTGGCTCTGTCTTCGTCAGATTGGGCCGGAAGGATGATGATCTGAGGTCGCCCCTGTCAGCTTGGCCACCATGATCCCCGCATTGGTCGACGGGGAGATGCGGGGGCACTGCGCGACGCGGTGCCAGCACGAGCGGCGGCGCCGGTGGATGGGAAAGCCCTTCCCGCAAGAGGTCCCGGCGTTCCCCCCGCCGCGCGCGCGTCGCGCTGGGCCCCCAAGATCGCCGGCGAAGATGCTCGAACGCCAGCTGGATAGCTCGCGGGCGTCGGCGCTCGTTGTCGGGCCACGGGGGCTGGAGACGCCGTCGCCGTCGCCCCCGCGCAACTGCCAAGCTGCGACGCCCCGCCAGGCAACTATATATCGCGCCAGCTCCTCCCGCAGAAAGGGTCCGAGACACCTCTGGCCCACGGGCCAGGGGGGCGCCGGAAGATCGGCGCGAATCCACTTGCGCAAACCGCCCGAGACAAGGAACGCGCTGGTCCAACCTCTGCTGGAAGTCCGATCAACTGGCGCGCGCGCACAGCGGAGACAACCTGATCCGGGCCCGGCTCGCCACCCGGCCCAGGCGGTCGCGTCGCCGTCGCTCGCGACGAGCTAGCGGCCGCAGTGGCCAGCGGGGGGGGGTGCATGGGGAAGCGCTGCGAAGGCGCAGGGTAGGTCATTGTCCGCATCCCAGATTGGCAGCGCCAACGAGGAGTCCGAGAAGTTGTCGTCGGACAGGTGACCGTCGTTATCGAGCTTGTTCAGGTCGCCCCTGGGGGGAACCGCGGTGGCCCAGAAGAATCGGCGCTGCGAGAAACGCCGCCGTCCGAAGAGTGCGAGGAAATCGGTGAGGAACTGGCGATGGTCGATGTGCTGCTCGGCTATGGTGGCCGCCGCGCATGGCGCGACTCGAAGACGCGGTGGGCTTCGACCATGGCCCAGCTCCGCGCCGTAGCTGTGATCGCTGCTGTAGGTGGGGCTCTCGATCTGCGCGCAGGTACCGGAAGAGTTTTGAAATCCGGCATGGGGGCCCAGTCCCTGGGCCGCGGGATGTCGCGAGTCGAGTGCGCGCGCAAGAGAAGGTCTGGACCGTCGCAGCGCAGTGGGTCGCTGCCCAGGAATAGACCCGTCCGCCAGGACGTGCCGCGGCCAGTCCGCGCGCGAGCCCGCGACGCGACAGAGGGCGGGGCGCGTCGCCAGCATTGCGTTCGCAGCCGAAGATGCACGCGCGTTTGCCGCTGAGACATGGCGCCCGATGCGAGGCGAGCCATCCGCCAGCCAGCGGTCGCAGAAGCGCGTGCGACCAGGCGGGGGGCATCGCGGAAATCAGCAGCAACGCGCGCCACCATGGCGCGCGACGGATCTCGGCGCTGCGATCGGGGGAACCACTTCGTCCCGCGCTGGATGACGAATGGGGTGGCGCTGGCCTGCCACATCGGATGGAATTGGAAAATGGCCCGCAGTTCCCGGTCGCGCCACTCTGCCGCCAAGGTGTCGCAGCCCACCTTCTCTCACTTGGTCACGTCCGAGAGTGGCGCGATGGTGGCCGCGCCGCCATTCTGGCGCCCATCCACGCGGTCATCGGAAGAGCAGATGACTTGAGACTGTGGTGCGACGCCTCTCTTGCGCGTCTCGGTCTGGTGCTTGCTCTGGCGGACCTCCAGGATCGCGACGAAAGTGGGAGGGAGGTCGCCCTGCCGTTGGTAGTCTGCTTTCTCCGGTGCAAAGCCGCCTCGCCAACGAAGTAGCGCGCGAACGTTCCAGGTCTCCCAGGCGACCCCTGGCATGCGTCGCGTTGCACTTTCAGGAACCTGTCAAAGGCTCCACTCGGGCTGCCCCTCTAGGCAGGCGACGTGGTGGATGAGGTCGTGCAGTTGCGTGCGCATGCGCCCCGTCCCCTCCAGCCTCGTGTGGTTCCAGCACACGGAGGTGCGCTCGCGCCCAGGTGCAAGCTGAAATAGAAGTAGTGGTGCGTAACCCTCGGAGACCCAGCCGTTGCTGCGGTCGAAGAAAACTTGACCTCAGGGGGCGCCTCGCGGAGGAACGCCAGGAGGCGCTTGCCCTGGATCTGCGTGCGAGTCTGCAGCGGTAGTTGCATGGTACGACGCGCAGTTGAGTGGGCGAGCCTTCCACCGCTGGTACTTGGAAGCGGGCCCTCCCGGCCGTGTCCTCGAGGCCTCCAAGCTTCCGGGGGCCGGCTGCACGCGGCGCGCGCCGAAGCCTGCTGCCCCCGTGAACTGCACCACGAAGAGCTTCGACTGCGCCTCGATTTCGATGCGGCAGGTGCCGATCAAGTCCACATCCTTGAGCCAAGAGTCGAAGGGCTGGGATACCGCATCGCGTGTGACAAAGAAGAGGCCGCAAATGCGGGTATCGTTGGGCCGACCTCTCGCTTGAAGCTCATCTCCGCATGTTTGGGCGGCTGCGCGGAACTCGGCTGGCGAGTGCCAAGTCTTTGCGGTGGAGGTCAGAGAGCTGCTTGTCGCGGTCGTCGATCCTCTTGTCGTGCTCGCTGGGCCGGCCATCGAATCTATCAAGTTGGCCATGGATGCGCTTCGCAAGGTCGTCGAGCTCGGGCTTCACGCGGGCGTGCTGTGGCTACTGCGGCGGCTTCGCCAGGGGGCACGCTGATGGAGTCCGTGAGCCGTCGTATCGCCTCGACGATGGGGGCCACGCCTACTTGGGTGGCGGCAGCCGCTGTGTTGGCGAAGGCTTGCTCGCACGCCTGTCTGAATTGGCCGAGAGACTCGCGTAACTCATTGCGGACGAGCTCCCAGACGCGGTCGTCGTACCAGCATTCCTGCGTGAGGTCCGCGGGCCCTTCTCCTTCATTGCCTGCCCCATCTACCAAATCGAAACCAGACATCGTCCTCGTCAGCGCCAGGAGCAGAGCCTGCAGCAGCAGGGTCGCAGTCCAAAAGTTTATCTTTGTGGGGCCCATTTTCTTTGCTCTGCGTGCACCATCGGACATGGACGCGCCGTCGCGGGGCACCAGCGGCTCTGGTGAGAGTGCCGACCACTGCGCTGGCAATGCGGTCGGTCGGCCGATCCCCCGACAGGGGTGCACATGGAAGGATGCTGGCCTCGGACAAGCGATGTCCACGTCGCCCCCTCGGGAACAAATCATTTTGAACCAAAGTGGCCACGGAGGAGGGGTAGAAGGAGGAGGAGGAGGAGGAGGAGGAGGAGGAGGAGAACGAAGAGCAATCGGTACGCTGACGCATTCTCCAAAAAGGGACCGGCGGCTGGGGCCACTGGCTCGCGGCAGCAGGAGCGCGCGCACTGGCGACGCAAGCGGCGCGGTGGGTCGTCACATCGACGGTGATGCTGCAGGCGGCGGGGGCGGACGCAGAGGGCCTTCCCGCGGGGTTCGTGGCGCGCGAGGCTGCGGCGGAGGAGCGAGCGGGCAGCGAGTGCCGTGCAGAAGAGGCCGAGGAGGTGGAGGCAGCCAGGTCGGCGGCGAAGCACGGCGGGCCCCACTTCGTGCAGTACTGTGATGGTGCCTCGAGGAGCTGGGCGTCCTGTGCACGACCTGCGGGGCCTGCGGCGCGGCGACCAGCCTGAGCACACTCGCGGCGAGGAGCGGCCTGCTCTTCGCCGAGTGCCGGGGCGGCAAGGTGGCGGGGACAAGGGGCGAGGAGCCGCAGCGGAGGCTCGCCGGGGGGCACCGCCCGCTCCCGCGCAGGAGAGGGGTCACAGCGGGCGGGGCCAGAGCGGAGGAGCACGCGGGAGGCGGCCGTCGGGGAGCCCGGAGGAGCGGAGGCGCCGGGCCCGCCGGGGGCGAGCAGAGGGAGGGGTCAGCAGGCGGGGCCAGAGCTGAGGAGCACGCGGGAGGTGGCCGTCGGGGAGCCTGGAGGAGCGGAGGCGCCGGGCCCGCCGACGGCGAATGCGAGGGCGGGGGCAGCGCGGCAGCGCCGCCGCTGAGGCACGGCGGCAGGCCGCGCCTGCTGGGCTCCTGCGGCACGGCGGAGGCCGACGGCGTGGGCGCCGGACGGCATCGCCCAAGACTGGCAGGGCCCGGGCCGAGGAGAGGCCGCCCACTCCTCCTCCTCCTCCTCCTCCTCCTCCTCCTCCTCCTCCTCCTCCTCCTCCTCCTCCCCCTCCTCCTCCTCCTCCTCCTCCTCCCTCCTCCTCCTCCTCCTCCTCCTCCTCCTCCTCTCTCCTCCTCCTCCTCCTCCTCCTCCTCCTCCTCCTCCCTCCTCCTCCCTCCTCCTCCTCCTCCTCCTCCTCCTCCTCCTCCTCCTCCTCCTCCTCCTCCTCCTCCTCCTCGAGGAGGGGCCGCGCTCAAGAGCGGCCCGGGCGAGCGGCGGGGCGCCGCTGCGGAGGGCCCCCGCGCGGGCGGCGGCGCCCACGGAGGGCCGCCGGCTCGCGCGGGCGGAGGGCGCCCACTGTGGCCGGCGGCCGCGCGCTCGAGCGAGCGCGGCGCGGCGGCCTCTCCGGGCGCGTCAGCCGCGGCGAGGGCCCCCTCAGAGTCGGGGTGCTCGCGGCCCCCTCTTAAGCCTCTCCACCGTCCTTCTCGTCGACGCCGTCCTCGTCCTCGTCCTCGTCCTCGTCCTCGTCCTGATCCCTGTCCTGATCCTCGTCCTCGTCGTCGTCGTCGTCGTCGTCGTGGGCGTCGTCCTCGGCCTCGTCGGAATTTTGATTTCGTCGTCGTCGTCGTCGTCGTCGTCGTCGTCGCCGTCGTTGTCGTCGTCGTCGTCGTCCTGGCAGCGGCACTCCGCTCGGGGCGTAGGCTCTCCTCCCCCACCAGTCCGTTCATCACCTCCATCGTGTTCTCGTGGCGCCGAGCGCCACCAGCCGCGGGGCGGCCGCTGCCAAGCGCTCGCGCCTCAGGGGAGATCGAATATAGAAAGACGGGGAGACCCGGACCGCTCAGACCGCACGAGAGCGAGAAGGCAGAGGAGCATGGGGCAGAGGGGGGGCGGGAAAGAGGGGATGAGAGGAAGGAGGAGGGAGAGGGAGGGGGGATCAGCGACGGCTGCTCCTCCTCTCTTCCCTCCCCCCACTTCCCATCCTTCCTGTCCACGCGTGCCAGCTGCGTTTTCTGCAGCGTCCGGCAAATCCCCCTCCTCCTCCTGCTGCTCCTCCTCCTCCTTCTCCTCCGTCGGATGGAGGAGCCTAAGGACTCTTACTCGCATCGGGGACGAACCAGCCATCTTGGGGCCATTGCGCCCATCGGGAGGAGGTTTAGGGAGGCCCGGGCCAAGCCGCCCACGGCCAGTCGTTTCTGTTCCTCGTGCAGCGAACTGAAGGAAGCCTGGCAGGCCAGCTTCCTACGCTTTCAAACGTGGCGCACTGCCTTTTGACCCATAGGGGCCATGAGGCTGTCTTTAGAAAGGATGGGCTGGCACATCATGCGCTCTCCGATTTTCTTTTGGTGAGCGACCTCACCACTCAGCACTCCCTCACCCTCACCCCTTTCGCATTGCTCGAGGAACTCTTGAAGGAAGGAACGCTTAAGGCTCCTGAGAAGGAGGCGGCTGAAACATATGGGGAACCCGAGGCCGCGAAAAGGTGTTTTCGCGTGGCCATCCGTGCCCATTGAGTGTTCGAAAGGACTGCTTCGGGCTCTTGAGAATCAGGCGGCTGAGAAAATACGTGGATCCCGCGGCCGAAAACTTGTATTCTGACGTGGTCACCACTACCCCTGATAATGTTCTTTGATTCCCTCCCCCGTAACGTCCGTGACGGGGGGTGGGGGAGGCCGGGGGCAACGCCGACGTCGGCGGACCCCCCAAGGTGGGGAGCCTGGGCGCCCGACGGGGACGACGAAGATGACGACGACGACGACGATAACTAGGGCGAAGCCGACGCGAACACGATGAATGTTTCTTGACTCCCCCCGGTAACGTCCGCGACAGGGGGCAGGGGGGGGTCCGGGGCAACGGTAACGTGTGCGGACCCCGCAGGGGGGGCGCGGCTGGGCGCCTGACGACAATGACGAAGCTGACGACGACAACGACGACGACGACAGGACGGCGACAACGACGACGACGACGCAAACGACAACGATCACAGGAACGCCGACGACGACGACGACCACGAAAACGACGACGACGACGACGGCGACGGCGACGACAAGACATCGACACCGACGCCAAAGCCCACGTCGACGCCGACGCCGACGACGACAAAAACGACGACAAGATGTCTCGAACGGCCTCTTGAGGCGCCTGAAAAGGCCCTTCGAAGCCTTTAAAAACGACGACGACGAGGACGAGACCGATGACGGGCACGACGACGAGAACGACGCGAACGACGACGATAACGAGAAGTATGAGGACGAGGGGAAAGACGACGAAGACGACGAGGAGGAGGACGACGACGAGAACGACGACGAGGACAAGGACGACGGCGAGGATGACGACGGCGAGGAGGATGACGAGGACGACGACGAGGACGAGGATGAGGACGAAGAGGACGACGACGACGACGACGACGACGACGACGACGACGACGACAACGGCGGCCGCTTCTGGAGATCTCCAATGGTCTCCAGAGGCTTCGGAAGGTCTGTGGAGGTCCCTGGGGGCATTTGGAGGCCGTTCGAAGCCCTCGGAAACGACGACAACTACGAAGACGAGGACACTGACGACGACGACGACAACAACGACGACGACGACAGGACGGCGACAACGACGACGACGACGCAAACGACAACGATCACAGGAACGCCGACGACGACGACGACCACGAAAACGACGACGACGACGACGGCGACGGCGACGACAAGACATCGACACCGACGCCAAAGCCCACGTCGACGCCGACGCCGACGACGACAAAAACGACGACAAGATGTCTCGAACGGCCTCTTGAGGCGCCTGAAAAGGCCCTTCGAAGCCTTTAAAAACGACGACGACGAGGACGAGACCGATGACGGGCACGACGACGAGAACGACGCGAACGACGACGATAACGAGAAGTATGAGGACGAGGGGAAAGACGACGAAGACGACGAGGAGGAGGACGACGACGAGAACGACGACGAGGACAAGGACGACGGCGAGGATGACGACGGCGAGGAGGATGACGAGGACGACGACGAGGACGAGGATGAGGACGAAGAGGACGACGACGACGACGACGACGACGACGACGACGACGACGACAACGGCGGCCGCTTCTGGAGATCTCCAATGGTCTCCAGAGGCTTCGGAAGGTCTGTGGAGGTCCCTGGGGGCATTTGGAGGCCGTTCGAAGCCCTCGGAAACGACGACAACTACGAAGACGAGGACACTGACGACGACGACGATGTCGACCACTGCCGCCACTGCTCTCTGGAGGCCTCGGGAATTCTCTGAAGCCTCTCGAGTTGTCTGGAGGCCCAACGAGGCCCTCAGAAACGACGACGACGACGCGACGACCACGACGACGACGAGGACGACGAGGACGACGCCAACGCCGACGACGAAAACTGAGTCTCTCGATAGGTATCCGGAAGCCTCAGGAATTCTCCACATGCCTCTGAAGTCGTCAGCAGGTCCGTCGGAGTCCTCCGAGACGAAGACGACGATGACGAAAAGACAAGGGGACGACGACGAACACGATAACGGCGACGATGATGACGACGACGACAAAAATGACGGCGACGCGATCGCGACGACGACAGAATGGGACGGCAACGACGACAGGACGACGACGACGACGACGACGACAAGACGACGACGACAGGACGACGACGACGACGACGACGACGACGACGACGACGACGACGACGACGACAGGACGACGACGACGACGACGACGACGACCGCTTCTGCAGGCGTCTGGAGGCTTTCCGACGCCCGCCAACGCCACACCACGCCTGCGAACACAGCGCCACACCTCTGGGGCAGGGGGCCGCCCCCTCTCCTGCCCGAAACGGCTGTTACCATGACATGACGGGGGACCAGGAGGAGGAGGGGGAGGAGGAGGAGGAGGAGGACCAGGAGGAGGAGGAGGAGGAGGAGGAGGAGGGAGGAGGAGGGGAGGAGGAGGAGGAGGAGGAGGAGGAGGAGGAGGAGGAGGAGGAGGAGGAGGAGGAGGAGGAGGAGGAGGAGGAGGAGGAGGAGGAGGAGGAGGAGAGGGAGGAGGAGGAGGAGGAGGGGGAGGAGAGGAGGAGGAGGAGGAGGAGAGGAGGAGGAGGAGGAGGAGGAGGAGGAGGAGGAGGAGGAGGAGGAGGAGGGTTGCCTAAGCCCTTCGGAGAAACCCTCCAGGGGGGGAAACGACTCCACCGTCACCACTGTTACGGGCTCCACGGAAGCACGGGAGCACGAAGCCACGCCCGCAAGCGGGCACCGTCGAGGGTGCGGCGGGTGCGGCGGCACGGAGTGTTCTGAAGCGTCAGAAGGCAGGGCCCGATCAGAGGTCCTGCTCTGTTTTGTTCCAATGCTCCTTTGTGGTACTCCAGATTTCGTAATAAAAGGGAGGGGGTCTCAACCCTCCCAGACGAGAAGTTTCAGACCCCCCCCCCGTGGGAGAACCCTCCAAAACATCGTCCCCAGACCCCCCCAGGCCCTTCAAGATAGCCTGGAAGAGACCCCCCCGAAATGAGACCCCCCTCCCTTTATTACGAAATCTGGAGTATCTTCCATGCCCTTGGTGCTGGAAGTCGAACGCTGGAGGTGGAAGCCTGGATGGTGGCAGCTGGCGGTGGTTGCTGTGAGTCTGAAGCTGCAGGCCTGGGGGTCGGCCGCATGATGCGAGGGGTCGATCGGTGGAGGTCGACAGCTGAAGCGCCTAATGAATCCCCTTAGTTCCAAGACGTGCTCAGCGAACCAGAAACGAAACGATCAGATGCGCCACTTGCCAAGCAATATGGACTGCGTCTACGTCTACGGCTCGCGAGGCGGGCTGCGACGTCCAAGACATCTGCCCGCTCTGCCATGCCGCTGGAGACACGTTATATCACCGCCTCTGGGTCGACCATGCCGTTTCAGAAGCGCGTCATGCCATCCTTCCAATTCAATTTCAGGCCAAGATGAAGGGAGCAATCGAGGAGAACAGTCGCAATTCCTCAGAATTGGTGCCTGGGTTGTTCGCCCATCCGGGGGCGGCCATCGGATGCATGGGTGTGACAGAATCCGTGCTCATCTTTCCATCGCTGGAGAAAGTCTCGACAAGGCTGAACGTTTCCGTAAGGTCGGCAATGATGCTGCCGACCGCGCCGCGCCGCTCGCCTTGTCGCGGAGTCTCAACTCAAAGCTCGCCAGACAGAGCGAACGTCTATCGTTATTGTCGGCGAAGGCCGTCACTGTTGTCTGCCGCCCCGCTGCTCACCTATTGCTCCTGTGTCCGACGTCTCTGGTTGTCAGCGGCCTGGCCCTGTGGAGAGGAGGCAGCGAGCTCCTCTGGCGGCCCACCAGTGGTTGCGGATGGGCTTTCCTGTTGTGTCCTAGCGTCGTTGGCAGTGTTAGATGTGCGTGTGTGTGTGCGTACTTCCTGTAGTGCAGGCCACGTCGAGCCGCCCCCCCCACCTGGTCACTACAAGCAGCCCCCCGAGTTTTGTATTCATGCGGGACCTTAACCACAAATTGGTGTTGGCTTGACTGTTCTAACGACTCTCTCGTGGTCGTGCGCGCAGCTTGCAAATATTAGTCGTCTGGTGCTCGCCTGGCCAAATTGGGTGAGCATTGTGCGGGTCCTCGTTTCGGTCCTCGAACGGGTGAGAGCAAGAACAACCAGGCCAGCTGGAACAGAGTTTGCATCGGACGTCGCCCGAACAGGTCAGGAGTCACCCTCCTTTCTGACACACTTAGTGTGCTCAAAGCATGCAGCGCAGCGGATGTGTTCAAAAAACAAAATCCTCGTCCTCCTCCTCCCCCTCCTCCTCCTCCTCCTCCTCCTCGTCCTCCTCCTCAGGCCGCCATGCAGCGGCAAGGACGAACAGCTGGCGTTGCCCGCGTTAGGCTTTCGCCCGCTGGGCTGCGGTAAAGTGGGCTGGCCAGCAGTCCCCTCGCAGAGGACGGCTGGCCGCAACAACTACGATGCCCGCGCGCTCGTGGCCATCACGGCAACGTCTGGGAAGCCGTTGGAACCCACCATCTGCTCCTCCTCCTCCTCCTCCTCCTCCTCCTCCTCCTCCTCCTCCTCCTCCTCCTCCTCCTCCTCCTCCTCCTCTCGCCCGAAAACGGAGCCGTGAGTAAATGCAGGGCGTCAGGTCTAGTCTGCCGCGTCCGATGCTTCGGCTCCAGACTTCGGCCCGTCTTTGAAAAGGGTCCAGGGGCGCCGTGAGGAGAACGGATGAAGAGGCAGGCTGGAGGAGATTGGCAGCACGGCCAGCGAGAGAACATAATGACCAGTGAGCAGTAGCTGGAGCAGCAGTAGCAAGAACAGGAGCAACAAGAGCAGGAGCCAGGAGGAGGACGCAGACAACGACGAGAACGAGCATGAAGAGGCGGACACGGAGACGGCTTTTGAGACGCGCCACAAACTCAGCCGAAGCTGGCTCCCATGAGCACGGCCTTTGCCTCAAGCAAGCCGTCCTTCTCGACCGCGCGCTTGGCCTTCCTCGTGGCAAAGTTGACCAGCTGGAAGTCGCACCCTGGCTCTGCGCCCTTGATCGCCTGCAGCATGGACGCGAGCTCCTCTTTGGCGGTCGCCCGCTCCCCTGTCGTCGTCTCGGCCTCGAGCACCTTGTCGGCCCTGCTCGACTCCAGCTGCGCGATGCCGCCCCGGATGGTCTCGAGCTGCGCGTTGGACTCCTCCACGAACTTGGCGTGCGCTGCGGCAGCCTCGTCCTCTGCGGCTTTCGCCTTGAGGGTGTCCGCCTCGATGTCCTCGATGAGCAGGGTGAGGATGGTGAAGATGCCCTTGCTCTCGTCCTGCGCGCCAGCGTAGGGGTCCTTGGCCGACAGGGGAAGATCCAGTGCAGCCACAAGTGGGGGCCCAGGAAGCATGGGGCGCTCCACCCTGCCCGGGCCCCTCCCAGGCTCCCTTCGAGCCCTCCTTCTCCGCCCTCGGCCCACTTTCCGTCCTGCCCCTGCCCTCCTTGCCCCCCCCCTTCACTCCCTCTTCCTCGTGCGCCCCAGCCCCTCAAATGCATGCTCTCACGTGCGAGGTGGGCATTCTCAGCAGCACGGCTGCGGTAGACTCGGTGATCCGGCTGCGAGGTGGCCCGCGCGAAGCCACTCTGGGCGCCATCGCCGCCGTCCTGGCGCCCTCGTCGAGCACCAGCTTCAGCGCTGCCGCGAGGGGGCCCCGCTATTCGAGGCCCACCGCAAAAGCCGTATACTCCCTCGGACCCGTCTCGACAGCATCCCCCTGCTCTCTGCCTGTCCAGCAGACGCTGCGGAACTGGCTTCGAACTTCAGACCGCCCGCCCCCGCCCCGCCTGGAGAGCTCAAGTCCTGCAAACCACACCAAGGTGTGGCGACGGAGGCCGCCGGGCACGGAAGAGGAGGAGGAGGAGGCGGAGGAGGAGGAGGAGGAGGCGGAGGAGGCAGAGGAGGAGGAGGAGGCGGAGGAGGAGGCTGAGGAGGAGGAGGAGGAGGAGTAGGCGGAGGAATGGGGAGGGGAGGGGAGGGGGAGGTGGAGGCGACCGGCGCATCGCGAGACGACACCGAAGCCAGGCCGCGCGCCAAATGATGTCGCAGAAGCCTGGGAGTTCTGAGCGGAGCGCGCCTCCCGGGCGGACGGGGAGGCTGTCCACCACGCGGGTTATGTCGGGCGTGTCCCCCTACAGGGGGATTTTTGACGAAAAATAAACAATACCCCAAACATACCCCAAAAGGTAAAACAAAATTTTAAAAAATAGACCCCAGACTATTTTTGGGACAATTTTCTAAAATGTGTTCTATCTTTCGTCGAAAACCCCCCTGTAGGGGGACAGGCCCGACTTAACACGCGGGGGGGCGGCGCAGGCGGGAGGCGCCGGTCCTCCCACGTCTTCGGCGGCGGTGGCGGCGCCGCGCCGGCCGCGGACACGAAGTCGTTGTGGTAGGACGGCTGCCGCTTGCCCCGCTGCACGAAGAGGGCCCCCTGCGCCTGGCGCCGCGGAGGATGCGGAGGCGGTGGAGGCGGAGGGGGGAGGGAGGGAGGGAGGGAGGGAGGGAGGGAGGGAGGGAGGGAGATAGAGAGATATCTATCTATCTATCTATCTATCTGTCTATCTATCGATCTGTATATATATATATAACTATCTATATATCTATCTATCTATCTATCTATATATCTATCTATCTATCTATATATATATATATATCTATATATATCTATCTATCTATATATACATATATCTATCTATCTATCTATCTATATATATATCTATATATATGTATCTATATATATATATATATCTATATATCTCTCTATATATATCTATCTATCTATCTATATATATCTATTATATATATATATCGGTATATATATACATATATACATATATCTATGTATATATATTGATACACATACATATATAAATAACGAATTACACACAAATAGTTATATAAATATATATATACACACATATAAATATATATATGTAGGTATGTAGGTCGGTATATATAAAGAGAGATACATATCTATATATAATTATATATACATATAATTATATATATGTATATATATACATACATGTATAAACATACATGTAGTGTTACATGTAGGTCTATCCGCCGATCCCCTCTGCGGGGCCATGAGGCTCCGCGGCTGGGGCTCGCTGCTCCCTGCTCCAGTTCCAGTCTCCAGTCTCCAGTGCTGCAATGCTGTGCTCTGCTTCTTCCTCCTCCTCCTCCTCCTCCTCCTCCTCCGCCTCCTCCTCGCCCTCGTCCTCGTCCTCCTCCTCCTCCTCGTCCTCCTGTGAACGTGAACTGTTGAAGTCCGAGCGAGGGGGGAAACGAAAAGGACCCTGGTTACCTTCACCTGGGGGGGGGGTCTCAGAATTTCTGGGGGGTCCTGGGACACGAAAAAATGGACCCTGTCGGCGTGCGTGAAGGGCTTGTCAATTCGAGTCGTTGTCTCCGACAGTCGTCGTCTCCGTCGTCCCCTTTGCCTGCACCCGCCTCCTCAAGCTTGTCAGCGAGAGAAAATCTAGCGCAATGTCGCAATCGAGTCGAAGGGAAGCCCTTTCCCTTTGATCCCTCCCCCGCCAGGGGGGGGAGGCGGGGGGGGGTCCCGTGTGGGGTCCTGGTTCAGATGCGCATCCCCCCCTGGGGTCCTGGGGCCTCAGAAAATACCAAGACAGGCCAATGAGTGCCCCAAAAGGCCCCCGAGACAATCCAAGAGGGTCTACAATCGCCGAAAGATCAATCCAAAACGCCTTCGCGCCCACCTGACTGCCCAGGATGCCCCCAGGATGCCCCAAGAAGCCTCCAAGAGCACTCTTGGGAGGGCCCCAAGAAGGCACAGTCATGGATTCCCTTTTGGTTTTTGACAGATTTGGGCGGTCTCGCCTTTTCCACTTCCCGCCGCTCAGGGACGGCGCGGAAGGCCCCCAATATTGCCCCAACACGGTCCAGGAGGGCCCCAAAACAACCCAAGAGGACCCCAAGACACCCCAAAACGCCTCGAAGGCGGCCAGGAGGCCCCCAAGATGGCTCCAAGAGCGTGCTCAGACAGGGGACCCGAACGGACATTTCGAGCCCTCGGCCCCGAGAGGCTCCCAGGAGGCCCCAAGATGTTCCCAAGATGCCCCGGGAGACCCAGAAGAGGTCCCCAAGAAGCCCGAAGAGGCTCCCAAGAAGCTGCCAAGAAGGCCCTAAGAGGCTCTCAAGAGGGTCTGACATTCTTGCCCAGAGGTCCCCGAGAGCCGTTCGAAGAGACCCCAAGAAGCATCCCGGAGGCCTCTGGCTCACGTCAACCTCATCGTCGTCGACGCCGCCGCAGTTGTCGTCGTCGTCGTCTCCCTTCAGGGTCGGCGGCACCGACCGCACGGCCTTCGCAATACATGAGGATCGTGCCCCCGAAGCCAGAACCACTGGTGAATTACACCGTACTCGCGCTCCCGAACCCATAATGCTTACTAGATTACATGAGAATCGCGTCCCAGAGGCCAGAACCACTCGCAAATTATTGTGTTCGCGTTCCCGAGACACGAATTCCTTGTACATTCCGCGACAATCGCGTCTTAGAGACCATACTCTCTCCTAAAATACGCAATGCGCGCCTAGGTATCTCAAGCAGTCCCCGTTCAGATGTCCGACGTTGCTTTACGACGGCGACCAGGCCTCGAACCACAGCTCGTGCATACCCCATTATCCGAGAGAGGGGGCCGGCGGCGGGATGAGAAGCCCTTACGGATAACTAAATATGAGGCGAGACGCAACGTGAGAAAGAGAGAGAGAGAGATAATTACTGATTGCGTGGAGCCCCCGATATGTGTATATCATGTTATGTCATGCCATAGCGAGCGTCTGTTCATGAGCGCTTGACTATAATAGCGCGTCCACGTGGGCGACGGGGCCGACGGAAACGAGTGAATCCTAATGCGAGTGAGTGAGTATGAGTCAGAGTGAGCTTTGAGTAAGATTGAATATGAGCCTCCCATTCAGTCCCCCCCCTCAGCTGCCAGGCCGTGCCCTCCTCTACCTGTGGTAATGTGAATATGTTTTAAGATAGTTGGCAGAGGGATCGGGTCTCGACGTTGGACGTGCTGCGTCCCAGAGGGCACGTGCCCGAGCACGACCCAAGGGACCAGCACGCCTCGACTCCTTCCCCCGTGCGTCGGGTACGTGCCGGAACACGACCCAAGGGACCAGCACGTCTCGACTCCTTCCTCCGTGCGTCCCAGAGGGTACGTGCCGGAGCACGACCCAAGGGAACAGCACACCTCATCTTCCTCCTCGCAGCATGAAAACGAGCAATACGCCTGAGACATCCCCGCGAAATGACCGCGAACGGGCCCGTGTCCTACCCCCTGGCGGCTCTCTTTATGAATGCTGAAACCAGCGCCCCGCCTGAGACATCCTCACAATCTGCTCATGACAACGAGCAAACCGCCTGAGACATCCCCACTAACTGGCCGCGAACGGGCCCGTGAACACACCCCTGGCGGCCCCCCTTAACGGTGCTGAAACCAGCGCCCCGCCTGAGACATCCTCAAAATCTGCTATGACATCCAACGATGTTGGGCATGAAAACAAGCAAGCCGCTTGAGGCATCCCCAAAAACTGGCCGCGAACGGGCCCGTGTCCTACCCCCTGGCGGCTCTCTTTAAGGGGTGCTGCAACCAGCGCCCCGCCTGAGACATCCTCACAATCTGCTTTGAAAGCCAAGGATGTTGGGCATGAAAACGAGCAAACCGCCTGAGACATCCCCACAAACTGGCCGCGAACGGGCCTGTAAAAACACCCCTGGAGGTTCCCTTTAAAAATACAAAAACCAACGCCCCGCCTGAGACATCCTCCGCCGATCCTGTCGGCGTGTGTGAGGGGCTTCTCCGTTCGACTCGTCGTCTCCATCGTCTCCGTTCTCCCCCTCCCAGGGCTCTCCTCCTTAAGCGCGCTATCCAAAGCGAAATGAAACCACGTCGTAGTGGAGTCGAAGGGAAGCCCCTTCCCTTTTGATCCCTTCCCCGCAGGGGGGGGAGGGGAGGGGAGGGGGGGGGGGGCGGGGCAGATACGACGCCCGCTGGGGCGCACTTCCTCGAGCGAGCACGCACGGGATGCACTTCCTCCTCCTCCTGGTCCTCCTCCTCCTCCTTTTCCTCCTCCTCCTCCTCCTCCTCCTCCTCCTGCTCCTCCTCCTCCTCCTCCTCCTCCTCCTCCTCCTCCTCCTCCTCCTCCTCCTCCTCCCGCAGAGGCGTCCCGGGAGAGGGCCCCGAGTCAAAATACCACCCCCCTAGGGCGCATTTTCCTCGAGCGGGCACGCCCGAGATGCACTTCTTCCTCTTCCGGGGGCACGTCCCAAGTCAGACTATCACATTCCCGGGGCGCACTTTCTTCGAGCGGGAACACAAAGGATGCACTTCCTCCTCCTCCTCCTCCTCCTCCTCCTCCTCCTCCTCCTTCTCCTCCTCCTCCTCCTCCTGCTCCTCCTCCTTCTCATCCTCCTCCTCCTCCTCCTCCTCCTCCCCCCACTCCTAGCCCTTCCGATCAGGGTCGGCGGCAACGGCCGTCAGGCCTCTCCAATACAAAAACCAACGCCCCGCCTGAGACATCCTCACAAACTGCTCTGAAAGCCAAGGATGTTGGGCATGAATACGAGCAAACCGCGTGAGACATCCCCACAAACCGGCCGCGAACGGGCCCATGAGAACATCCCAGGCGGCTCTCCTTGGGGGTGCTAAAACCAACGCCCCGCCTGAGACATCCCCAAAATCTGCTCTGAAAGCAAAGGAGGTTGGGCATGAAAACGAGCAAACCGCCTGAGACCTCCCCATAAACTGGCCGCGAACGGGCCCATGAAAACACTCCTGGCGGCTCCCCGTAGGGGTGCTGAAACCAGCGCCCCGCCTGAGACATCCTCACAATCTGCTATGGAAGCAAAGGATGTTGGGCATGAAAACGAACAAACCGCATGAGATATCCCCACAAACTGGCCGCGAACGGGCCCGTGAAAACACCCCTGGCGGTTCCCCCTGCGAGTCTGAGTATGACTAAATCTGAATATGAGTCGGTCTCAGTCCGAGCTTTGAGTAACTCAGACTATGAGAAGGTCTGAGTATGTGTAGGTCTGAGTATGAGTACGGCTGTGTATGAGCAGGTGTGGGAACGAGTCTGGGTATGAGTAAATCTGGGTATGAAGGAGTCCCAGCATGAGTAAGTCTGAGTATGAGTAGGCCTGCATGTTGTGTGTTGAGTAAGTCAGACCATCAGAGGGTATGAGTATAAGTAGGTCTGAGTATGAGTATGTATGTGTATGAGTAGGAGTGTTCTCTCTGGAGTCGGCGGCGTCCGAGCAATAACAAAAAAAACATCTTAGGATATGGGGGACAAAGAGAACAAACAGATAAGCAATAACATATGTATACAGAAGCAAGATGCAATTTGGTCTCGGAAAGCTCTCAACGAACGCAGCGGGCCCTCCAACCTCCACCACGCCACGCCCACAGGGGGCGGGGCCGATCCCATTCGCGAGCGCAAGGCTCCCCCGCGTACCTATCCAGCGGGGGGGGGGATCCCGTCAGCATAAGGGCTTGGATCATACGTGTATATATAGAGGATGATGAAGGCACGAGTACATACATACATACATACATACATACATACATACATACATACATACATACATACATACATACAAACATCTATGTAGATATATGCTACATATATGTATACACACGTTCGGAGATCCGCGAAGACTTGTTGGATCGGCGCTGGGCCCTCCTCGCGCGCGGCGTGAAGCGCGCCAAGGGCGGCGCGAGAGGCGCTGCCAGGGGGGCCCAGCAACGATCCGACAACCCACGCGGAGCTCCAAAGGCTCATGTTGCTGCAGTTTTCCTCCAATGCACCACGAGATTCGCGGACTGAAACGATCCATGCGTCGGGGGTTGGGAAGGTAAGCCCGGCTCTTTCGTCCGTGTCACTGCCCTGTCAAGTGCCACCCCTCCCCTTCGTTAAATATAATAAAATGGATGTCGAAGAGGATGAGGTCGGCGCCCAGGCCTCGGCGTCCAGGCCTCTGCCGGCATGGCGCGGCATGACTAAACAGCTCCCTCGGCGTCCAGGCCTCTGCCGGCACAGCGCGGGTGCTCGGGCACACCAGCCCGCCCCTGAAGCGCGGGCGCACGCGCCCGAGGTGGAACAAGTATTTCTTCGGGGGAAGGTCTTGTTCTCTGGGAAGACTCCTTCTCGGGGTGGCCTACCCGGGAAGCAATGGAGAACATGCAAAACGCAGAACACAAACTCCCGAATGCCAAACACCAAAACTCAACACCCAAAGAAACTGACCCCAAGCACCAGCCCCAAGCACCAACACCGCAACACCAAAAACCAAACCTCACATCCCACACACATCCAAGCACCAAACGCAAACACCCCAAACACCAAGCCCAATACACCAACACCAAACGCCAACGCACTAAACACAAAACCAGAAACACCAAACTCAAAGCCTCAAGCCCCTCACCCCAAAGACCAAACCACAATCACCCCCCCAAACAAAAACTCAAAGCCAAAGACCAAATCCCAAACACCAATACCCCAAACACCAAACCAACAAATCCCAAACCCGAACACCCAACACGCAACCGAAAAGCCTGACTGTCTAGATTGTAATACCACTAAGCAAGACGTGTAACATACAAAATACCACATGGACCATGGTTCATAGTACATAAACTAAACCCATCACTGGAACTATTACTACAACGATGGCATCTACTACTACTACTACTACTACTACTATTACTACTACTACTTCTACTACTACTACTACTACTGCTACTACTGCTGCTGCTACTACTACTACTACTACTACTACTACTACTACTACTATTCCTACTACTACTACTACTACGACGACGACGGCTAATACTACTACAACTAATACTACTACTAGTACGGCTACTAATGATACTAATGATACTACTCCTACTCAGAGGACTATTACGACTACGACTACGACGACTACTACTACTACTACTACTTCTACTACTACTTGAACTACTAGTAATCCTACTACGACGGCGACGGCGCTTACTACTACTACTACTACTACTACTACTACTGCTGCTGCTGCTACTACTACTACTACTACTACTACAGCTGCTACTACAGCTGCTACTACTACTACTACTACGACAACTACGACTACTACGACTACTACTACTACTAGACTATGACTAGTGCTATTACGACCAGTACTACAATGACTCCCACTACTACTACTACTACTACTTTTACTACTACTACTACTACTACTACTACGACTACTACTACTACTACCACTACTACTACTACTACTACTACTACTACTACTACTACTAACTACTACTACTACTACTACTACTACTACTACCACTACTACCACTACTACTACTACTACTACCGCTACTGGTACCACTACCCCGGCCGCAACAACCGTTGTGCTTATAGCTACTGCTACTACGACTATGACGACCGCTACTACTATTACTACTACTACGACGAAGAACTACTCCGAGTAACGCGACTACTACAACGACGATGACAACGACTACGACTACGACTAGTACTACGACCACTACTACTACAACTACCACGACGACTGCTCATCGCACCCGTGGCACAATAACCTGTACTTCTATCACGACGACGACTACTACTTACTACCACTGCAACGACGGCTACGATGGCCAATACAACTCGTAATACTACTGCCACATCTACTACTATTGCTACTGCGAGTGCCACGACGACCACCTGTTCATACTACATACGGTCACCATCACCAGTTCACAATCCTAGTGGTGCTGCTCGCCCTACCATCGCTACTGCAAATACATACTGTTACTATTATCGCTAGAACTAATACTACGGCTACTTCAACGGCTACTACGGATACTGCCACTACAGCAGCTACTACTACTACTACTACGACTACAAATAATTCTAAAACCGTACTATTATTACAAGCTCTACTAGGACCACTGCTACTGCTACTGCTACTGCTACTGCTACTGCTACAACTACTACGGCGACGACTACTACTACTACTACTACTACTACTACTACTACTACTACTACTACTACGACTATTACTACTACTACTACTACTACTACTACTACTACTACTACCACTACTACTACTACCCCTACTACCACGACGACGACGTCGGCGACGACTAGAATTATTACTACCACTCCTACCACTACAACCACTACGACTACTACTACTACTACCACGACTACTACTACTACTACTGCTGCTACTAATACTTCTACTTCTTCTACTACTACTTCTACTTCTACTACTACTACTACTACTACTACTACTACTACTACTACTACTACGACGACGACGACGACGACGACTTTTTTCACTACTATCACTACTACTACTACTACTACTACGACTACTACGGCTACTACTACTACTACTACTACTACTACTACTACTACTACTACTACTACTACTACGACTACTACGACTAATACGACTACTACTACTACTACCGACTACGACTACTACTACTACTACTACGTACTACGACTACTACGACGACGACGACGACTACTACTACTACTACTACGACTGGTACGATCACCTATCAGTTCCATTACAGACGATCATTTCAAAGTGCAGTGCTGTCAGGAGTGTCCGCGCTCTAGGGAGGCGACGTTGACTGAAGGCCGAAGGAGGCCCTGCATCCTGATAATCAGAACCAAGGGGGCCGAAAGGTAATTCACTGTCCTTGGGCGCGTGGATGAAGTGGGGTTCCGCGGTGCGGATTGTTGTTGCTGTTGTTGCTATTGTTGTTTGCTGTCGTCGTCTTCGCCCGCGACCCGCCCGCGACCCCCCCCCCCCGCGACCACCCCCCGCGACCCTCCCCGCGCCCACCTCCTCAGGCTGATCTGTCCAAATGCGGGGTGCTATATCAACTTACTTATCCCAAAGGCTTCGCCCGTGGTCCAAGGCTGGGGGTCGACCTAAACTTGAGGTTCCGAGAGGTTTCCAGGCTTGCCCGTCTGACAGGCCTTGAGTCGGAGTGAGGCTTGCGGGTCCGAGAGGTTTCAAGGCTTGGGAGGTCTGAGTGGCCTGGGGCCGAGCAAGACTTCGAGGGCCTGAGGGGCTCAGGGTCGAGCAGAGCCCGCGGGCCTGGGAGACCGCGGGGGACCCGGGCCAGGATTGGGCAGTAGCCCGAGAAAGCCCGGAGGCGAGCGAGGCCTGCAGGTCGGAGACGTCTCGGGTCGAGCAGAGCCTCGGGCTCCGAGCAGCTCTGGGCTCCGCGAGGCTCGGGGTCAAGCAGGGCCTCCGGGCCCGAGAGACTGGAGGCCGAGCAAGGCTTGAGGGTCTGAGGAGCCTCGGGCCAAGGCGCTGATTGGGGGCCTGACAGGTACGGGGTCGGGCCAAGGCGCTGATTGGGGGCCTGACAGGTACGGGGTCGGGCGAGGCATCGGGGGCCTGGGAGGCTTCGGGTCGACCGAGGCCTCGGGCCAGGCAAGGCTTGGCTGGGGGTCTGACGGGCCTCGGGCCGAGAAAGGCTTAGGGGTCTGACAGGCCTCGGGTTTGAGCACGGCTTGGGGGTCCGAGAGGAGGAGGAGGAGGAGGAGGAGGAGGAGGAGGAGGAGAAGGAGGAGGAGGAGGAGGAGGAGGAGAAGGAGGGAGGAGGAGGAGGAGGAGAGGAGGAGGAGGAGGAGGAGGAGAAGGAGGAGGAGGAGGAGGAAGAGGAGCAGGCTCAGGGCAAAGCCGGGCTTGAGGCTCTGAAAGGCTTGGGGTCGAGCAGAGAACGGGGGCTCCGAGAGGCTCGGAGGTCCGGGAGGCCCTTGGGGCCCCGAGATCGAGCGAGGCTTGGAGGTCTGGGGGGGCCTGGGGGTCGAGCGACCTCCTCCTCCTCCTCCTCCTCCTCCCTCCTCCTCCTCCCTCCCTCCACCTCCTCCTCCTCCTCCTCCTCCTCCTCCTCCTCCCACTCCTCCTCGAGGCTTGGAGGCTTGGAGGTCTGGGAGCCTCTGACTCGGCGCGGGGCTCCGAGGCCCGAGGGGCTCCGGATCCGAGCGAGGCTTCCACACATTGGGGGAGGCCCCGGGCCAGCACGAGGCCTGCGAGCTCTTGGGAGGCTCTGGACCGGCGCGGAGAGTCGGGGCATGGGTGGGCGGATGGCCTCCAAGGACCGGCGCGAGGCGCAGACGCCCGGGGGGGGGGCCCCGGGACGGGTCGAGGCCTGGAGTTCGGTCGGGCCTGTCCCCCTACAGGGTGGACTTTCGACGAAAGGCAAACAATGCCCCAGACATAGTCCGAAAATAAGCCCAAAATAGTCTGAGGACAGTGTTTGGAGTATATGTTGTATTTTTGGTGATTTTTTAGTGTATTTTTTGCTTTTCCTCGAAAATCCCCCTGTATGGGGGACACGCCCCACATAAGCCTAGAGGTCCTGGGGGCTCTGGAGCGGAGCGAGGTTTGGCGGTCGGGAACGCTCTGGATCGGAGGCGCCCTCTTCCTGGTCATCCTCCTCGTGCTCCTCCCACTGCTCCTCCCCGTTTTCCCCAGTGTACTCCAGATTTCGTAATAAAAGGGAGGGGGTCTGGACCCTCCAAGACAAGCCATTTCAGACCCCCCCCGTGGGGGAACCCTCCAAAACATCGTCCCCAGACCCCCCAGGCCCTCTAAGATAGCCTGGAAGAGACCCCACCCCGAAATGAGACCCCCCTCCCTTTATTACGAAATCTGGAGTACCCTCTCGCCGCGATGCCCGCCGGGCGGACTGCCGAATGCAAGCTGCCCCCGCGCGGGGTGGCCACTGGAGCCGGTCAGTCACAGCCGCGCGTCAAAAAGCACATGAGCAATATTAGGGGGAAAACAAACCTACCTCGCTTTTGACCACCCTCGCTTCCAAGAGATACCAAATGATGCCAAATTGCAGCCTGTGCTGGTCAGGCCGCTTGACGAGGAGGCGCGTGGTATGGCTTGGTTTTGCCGGGAAGCGAAAGCGGGGTATGTAATTCACGCTCTGAAATATGGCGCACTTACCGCGCCAAGCGAAATGAACGCACTGCCTGCTTCCAGTCTCGAGCTCCCAGTCTCGAACTCAGACGGAGGCTCAGACGGCGGGGCGGGGTGCTGCCGCAGAAAACGCGCACTGAGAACACGCGATGTTAATACATGGACCCGGCTGAAACTTGAAAAGCGGGGTCGGCCCCTCTTCCGCTTGCCGGAGGGGGGCCTGAGGTCGAGGGAGGAAGGTAAACAAAAATTAGCTTAACGCATGGGGGTAGTCATCCCCGTTTTTTTTTGTGTGTGTGTGTGTGTGTGTGTGTGTGTTTGATAAAAAGAAAAAAAGCAATATTGAACAATTCCGTGAGCTGCCGCTGCAGAACAGCACTGCTGAGTTTCCTCCTGCGCGCGCGTGCCAGCACATCTGCACCCGACATTGGCTGCAGGCGCGGGCGCGGGCGCGGCGCCGCGAAGGCCGCGAAGTTCAAATCCTTGAATGTATAAGAAAATTGTTTATATATATATATATATATATATATATACAAAAAAAAAAAAAAAAAAAAAAAAAAAAAAAACGTGTCCTGCGAGCAGCCGCTGCCCTCAAAGACCTCGGCTGCTGCTGGGGCCGTCCTCGATAGCCGCTGCCGCGGGGGCGTCAGGGGGTCCAGCCCGTGCGCGCGGGCCGCTGCTGCCGATCGAGGGCCCCAGCGGGCCCGCGCCGAAGGCCACCCCTCGCGAAGGGCCACCCCTGCGCACCTCGCCCGGCATCGCCCCGCGGGGCCTCCCTCCTGCTCGGCCTCGCCCTGCTCGGGGCAGCGCTGCCGTGCTGCCTCGCGGCCCCCCGCGCCGAGCCCCCGGGCGGCCTCCGCGGCGCGCGCCGCCGACGTCGCTGCACCCGCGCGCGCGCGGAGGGCACGGCCGGGGAGCGCCAGCGGGAGGGCTCGAGCCCCCGCGCGGCCTCGGCCTCGCCCCTGGGGCCGCCGCGGGCGGGCCCCCCCCCCCCCGGCGGCGCCAGGGGCGCCCTGCCCCAGGCCGTGCCCGAGAAGGCGGCCCCCTGGCACGACGCCGCGGCCGCAGGGTTCACCCTCGAATCTCTTCTCGAGGAAAACGGCGGGCCTGGCGACGATGCCGGGCGCGGATGGCCGCTCGAAGGCAGGCCCGGCGCAGGGGCAGAGGGATGACGAAGAGGGCGAGGGCAGCCCGCCATCGGCTCTGGCCGTCGCCTCCCGAAATTTCAGGCGAGGGTCTGGGCAGCGTCTGCGCGGCCCCAGAACAGGCGCTCGAGCCCAAGTGGGTCGAGCGGGAGGGGAGCGGAGGAGGGGGGGAGGGGCAGCAGCGACGCGGGACTCATGATGGACGTGCGGCACGGGGCGGGGCGAGAGCGCAATTCTCTCTCGTCCTCACAGTGTGGCTTGTGTTGGCGCCGAATTTGGGACGGCTTGCGGGTGGCTTCGCCTGAAAAGTCCGCACGATTTGCCTGGCTTGGGGCGGAATTCGCCCGAGAGGGCTTCGCAATCTGCTTGACTGGGGGCAGGTTTCGCTTGCGGTCCTCGCAGCTAATTAGCCAGGTTTGGCATGGTCTGGGGGCGGTTTTGCTTGAGGGGTCCTCGCAATTTGCCCGGACACGAGGTAATCAAGGACCCAGCTTGGCACGATGTGGGGCACGTTTCGTGTGGGAGTTCTGTGCTATTCGTTCCTGGCCAAGCACCAACAGAAACGAGCCTTGCCCCAGGCAACAACCACAGTCATACGGGCAAGTGCCAGGCGAGAAAAATAATCGGCAGAGAGCCACCAGCGATACGATCGCCCATCTTCTGCCTGTCCAAGGTCTGTCTTCATGCAGTGCAGGGCGTGGCTTAATGGGAGGGTCACAAATGGGGGGGTCAGAAAAGGTCCCCTTTCGGGCCCCTCCAGAGCCCCAGGGGGCTCGTTTAGGTACCGTTTGGGTACCTTGTCGGACAACACTCGCCACCCCCCCATTTATGATCCCCCATTACGCAGCGCCCAATACAGTCGCTTGGCGGCGGGACCGGGGGAAGCGAGAGGGGGGGCAGACCTTCTCAGAAGGCAGCGGGGCTTCTCAGAAGCCCTCGGGCCCTTTAAGACTGAAGGGGCCCCAGGACACACAAATAAATACACACAAATAAAAATATCCACCATATTTTCCCATATCTTCTGGGTTTTTGTCATCCCCCCCCACTTCCCATATTTTCCCATATTTTCTAAGGAATCGACGATTAATTGTGTCTGTGTGTTTTTTTTCCCTCCTGAAAGACACTGGCTCTGTCGCCGGAGAACCCTCACAAAACTTCTCAGCAGGCCAGGGGCCTTCCGAGCCGTTAGTGGAGCTCTCTGAGGAGGCATGCGCAAGCCTCGGAAGCGTGTCGGAGGCGAAAATGCGAGAAGACAGGAAATCATTGACTCCCCATGGGTTTGAAATGCTTTTGGCCTCTCGAGGACTTCCCCGGAGCTCTTGGGGGACTCTTGGAAGCCCCTAGGAGCGACCTTGAGTGCCCCTGGGGGCTTCCAGAGCCGTCGGGGGGCCGGCTTGAACAGACTTGCGCCACTCTTGGGCTGCCTCGGGAGCGTCCTGGGCCGTCTTCAGGCCCTCCAGGAGATCTCTTGGGCGCCTGTGAGGGTGGTGCGGGGGGGATTGTCCGCCGATGGTGGCAGAGTGGGCGGAGCCCTGCTGGGGGGGGGGGGGGGGGGGCATTTGCTTGCTTGTATGTATAGGCGAGATGCAGCGCGAGAGAGAGAGAGAGAGAGAGAAAAGGAGAGAGACCGAGAGCGCGAGACACGGAGAGAGAGAGATAGAGAGAGGTGCGAGAAGCACACAGAGAGAGAGAGGGGGAGGGAGAGAGAAAGAGACTGCGAGAGAGGGCGGCGTCGCGCGCCTTGTAGAACGCCTCGAGCACCGTCTTGGCCTGCGCGAGCAACCCCGCCGCGGCCTGGCGGGGAACTTCTGACCCGGGTCAGTCCAGACCCGGGTCCGCCAGGCCTTGCAAAGTCCTGCAAGATCCTGCAAGGCCCTGCACCCAAGCCCAGCCCAATGCGAAGGCTCCTGCAAGATACTGCAGGATCCTGCACCCAAGCCTGGGTCAATGCGACCCTGGCCCTGCAGGATCCTGCAAGATTGGGCGCTCTGGCTGACCCCCGTTTGCATCGACCCCCGTCTCTTGAGCCCCGACGAGGTTCGCTTCGATGGCGTCGCCGGCACAGCTTCCGAGCATCCACTCCCAGGGAGCGTCCCCGCAAGACGCTCTGGGCCTTCGCCGCCTCGGCCACCGAACCTGCACTCCCCGAGAAAAAAACACGACGGGAGCCTGCGGTCAGGGACTCCGACTCTGCTCAGCGTGTCGCGGCGGTAACCCCGGCGACCCGCTCCTGCCATCGTTCGGACGTCCATTTCCCGTGCATTTTTTCGGTATCGTGCGTGTTTTTCTTCTGCTCGGTGGACCGGGATGGTCCTCGATGATTCTCGCCGAGAAAAAATACACACTTCCGAGCGATGCCAGGCGCTGTGCCCTGCAAGCGGACGGCGTGTGCAGTGGCCCCCGTCTCGGTGGCCCCGCCGCGGCGGCCTCGTCGTCCGCGTGGCTGCGGGCCCAGAGGGCGTGCTCCTCCTCGCGGAGGCGGTCCGCCGAGGCCACCTCCTCGCCGACGTGGGCCACCGCCTCGGCCTCGGGAGGCGGGCGCTCTCGCGGCGGCGGCGGCAGCGGCACGGGCGGACGACGCGGTGGCGGGGAAGCTTCGCAACGCTACAATGCCTACGACTTGGCGGTGACGGTGTGCGCGTGTGCGTGTGTGCGCGTGTCTTCGTGTGCGTGTGCGTGTGCGTGTGTGTGTGTGTGTCGGGCCATCAAGAGCGCACGTCCAGCAACGTCAGAGCAACTGACCGTGGCCTGTGCCAACGGGCCCACATGGGCCGCTTAGGGGCCTCTGGGCCTGACCAGAAACCGAAAGCAGGCAATCCCCAGATCACCGAAAACAAGGCGCCTCCGACCCCGCGGAGGCCAGGGCCGAGGACGAGAAGACACTCTCACCTCGACAGGAACTTACAGGGCTTCGCCCGCGTAAGGATTTAGGCCGTGGAGGAGCCTATCCCGACGGCGAGCCCTCTCGCGGAGGGCGGGGGAAGTGCGCTGACTTGATGCAGGCAGGGGCCCCGTGCACTCGACCAGCAAACCGCGCGCCTGCTGATTGCCCGAGAGACACCCGCATTTGCGACAAAAGGTGAAAGGCGGGGCGGAGACGATCTCGTGTCCCCGCTCGTGAGAGACCCCCGCCCCACCGCCCGTGCCCCCGCCTTCCTCCTCGGCGGCCGCGGCAGCGGCGGCGCGGCTGCGGGCTGCCTGGCCCCGCACCCGCGGGGCCCGCGGCGCAGCTGGGGCCGCCGTCAGTGGCGGGGGCGTCGCTGGCTCCGCCGTTGGCGGAGTGGGGCTGGTCGCCCGCGCTCGCATCGCTCGGTCCCCCGCCCTCCCAGCCGCCCCCTCGCACGTCGGCTCGCCCTCCCTGCCCTCTCCTTCCTCCTGGTCCTCCAGGGGGGCCTCCAGCAAACCTCCCGAAAGGGACTCAGGGGTGGAGGACAGGTGGGCAGAGGCAGCGGCCGCAGGTGCGCCCCTAGCAGCACTAAGGAGCCGGGCTGCAATCCGAGCCCGACGATCCTCGTCGGAAGGGCCATGCTCGGGGCGCTCGGAGGGGGTGGCCTCAACGGCCGAGGCCCTCGTGACTCCAGTTGGGGTCGAGGGCTCAGTCGGGGTGCGAGCGCGAGCGGAAAGATCCAGCCCGAAAAACGCATGGGCCGACTGCGTGCCTTCGAGCCTGCTGCGTGACCTGAGCGGAGCCGCCGAGGAGGAGGGGCCGTCACCTTGCCGTCTCGGCGAGCGGCTGCCACTCCTGCCAGGGTCAGGCACACCTCTCTCCAACGGGGTCGACGCGGCGGCGGCGGCAGCAGCGGCCAAGGCTAGGGCAACCGCGGGGGAGGGGCGAGGAGGGGCGGGGCTGACCCCCTCGGCCTGGGCACGGAGCCTGGCCAGGTGAGATGGCACACATGGGTGAGATTCTAGGCATCGCCTGGTCTCCGCCGTGCGTGCCACACGGTTGCAGGGAGCTCCGCAAACTCGTGTGCCACAAACGAAAGCGACCTGGGCGCCGTGACGGGCGGAGGAGGCCTCGGGTCGGCATCCGCGGGATCCCAAACCCCCGAACCAGCCGCACGAGCAGCCGCCCAGGCAACGAATTTAGCATTAAGACAGGCCTCCTCCATACGAATCTTGATGTGACGGACCAGGCTCTTAGCTGGGCTGGCTAAGTCCAGGGCAACACTAGCAAACAGGTCAGCCCAACTGTTCCCAAGCCAGTCCTGGAGGTCAAGGTTGAGCTCAATAGCCTGGGCCAGGGATTTATGCGAGGGAATCCATCCGAACGAGGGCGGCCTCCTGTCTTGGCGGGCAACAGTGGCCCGTAGCGCTCTCCAAAGTGCAGCGTGGCGAGCCGTCGCGGACGCGTCCCTAGGGCTCCACCGTTGCCCTTCCTCCACAAAACTTAAATGATCAGAAATCAAACACGACACCTGTGGGGAGAGGCAGGTGGCGACGAGTCCCGCATATCTTTCAGCCCTCGCCACTGTCTGCGCTCCTGGGAGAGAGCCGAAAATCGCCTTACAGGGCCAGCCGTCGTCTCGCAACTGTACAACGGCCCAGGAGCAACGAGCGATCTCTGGAGTATCCATGCCGAAACCGCCACCATCGATATACAGCCTACCGCCCCACTGAATTTCGGCCTCTCCCCAATGGTGCACGAAATCGGGACACAAGGGAGGCCTCTCGGAGGCAGGGGGCTGTAACGGGATAGCGTGCGCAAACTGCACAGTCTCATGCGGATCGTCCTGGGCCGACTCCCAAGCCAGGCGATCTAGACGCTCACGGGTCTTGAGAATCGCTTCCGACGGGGCCGTCTCGTGAAGGGCGGGGTCCAGGAGAGCGGGGCATTTGTACAGACGATGGCCGTTTGTCTCACGCTCAGCACCACATGCCAGGCACTTACCACAGTCAACCAAACGCTTCTCGTACTTTTTCTGCCGTGGCCACATCGCGTCAGTCCAGACACACTGCAACGAGCCGCGTTCGGAAGGGTCCCGAACTGCTTTCTCCACGCACCTCCTGATGCCGCGGTGCCAGAACTGCTCGCCATTGGGTGTCTCGATGTGGCTCTCGGCGCGCGCCAACAGCCAGCGCGTGACCCCCTGGACGACCTGGTCACGTACGTCTCTGGGCGCCATCTGGTTCAGGTCGAGGACGGTGCCAAGGTCGGACTCGAAGGTGGTCGCTGAGGCAAGCCGCCAGCCGATCCGATGCAAGGTGAGCCACAGCGCCCCGAGTGGGCCACGTACACGGCTCCAGCTAGGCTGAGCGCTCATCTGCCCGTTGACAAACTCCCAAGCGTCTCCGAGGGCTTGCATTCCCAGTCGACCTTCCCACAGCATGCTCGCGTACATGAAGACGATGTTAGTGGTCGCCGCATACAGTGGATCGTAGTGGGGCTGGTCCTGCATGAGCATGCCCATGCATATGCTCCCCGTCGGGCGCACTCCTGCCAGCAGCGCAGCGATCGAGCGGATCGGCTTGAGCACCGCGTCTGAGACCCCGCTGACCGAGGCCCCATGTGTGACGGACGGCGTGATCCCAGCGGCCTGGATCCGCGTGATACGGCTGGCCCCCACCGCTTTCTTGAGTATGAGAGTGCGTCGCGCCCGTCCTCGAAGCTGCTGTAGTCGTGCTGCCTCTTGTTGCCGTCGCACTTTGGGGCCTGCTAGCTCATGGCCAAGGTTCCGAATCCACGGCAAGCCCACGACCTGCCTGGCTCGCGCCGCCGAGCGGAAGGCCCTGCTGCCACCGCTGGAAGAGGCGACGTAGCCAAGCTTCTTGATCTGAATGGGCAGCTGGAGGCCCTGGAGCTCGAACTTGAGCTGATCGGTGCCCTCGCCCAGCTCGTTCGCGCAGTGCTTGGCATGCCCAGTCCACTGGAGGGAGACGTCATCAACCAACTGCCTAGGCTTGAGCGACGGGCACAGCGCGCTCATTCTCAGCATGGACCTGTGCATGAGTACAGCCAGTAGTGTCGTCGCCTGAGAGCATCCTGCCACGATGCCTTGGAAGGAGATGAAGAAATCGCTGTTGCTGCCGTGTGCTCGAACGACGCGTGGCTGCCGATAGAGCTGGATGAGAAGCCATACCAGCCTGGGCGGGAAGTTGACCTCCGTCGCCTCTCGAACCAAAACTTCGGGCGCCACCATCTCAAAGCATTTGAGAAGATCCACCATCAGCGTGATGACGTCCAGCTTCCGAGCGAGAGCGATCTCTGAAGTGATGTTGTGCGAGAAGGCCGAGGCTGACGAACTCCTCCCTGGTCCGAGCCCCCAGGCATGCTCCTCTCGGTGGGTGGCCTCCCACTGGGCAGCCAGCGGGCGGCGGGCACGGCTCCAGAGGCGCACGATTTTAGCAAGCCGATCAGTATCATGCCTCCTCCCGCCTTCGGGAGGCGGACCAGCACCGTGGCGAGGCGCTGCGGCGGCCAGCCAAGGTGGTGCTCGCAGGCGTGGAACAGGAGAGACAGGGCCAGCAGCGCTTGGTCCGAGAGAGCGTCGAGGTGCCTCGGCTGGAACCCTGTCTGGCCGACTGCTGTACCCAGCTTAAACGTGCGGATGGCCTGCCTGAGGTCCCATGTCGATAGGTGTGGCAGCTCAGGCCAGGACTGGGCCTCTGCAGGCAGCGGGACCTCGCCGAGCTTGTGGTACTCCCATATGGCCTTCCAGTCCTGGAGCTCGGTGTCTGCCAGGTCGCTTGGGTGGCCGCTCTTGTTCTCTCTGGGGATCTCCACCTCCTGCTTGGGCTTGGCGAAACGGTGAGCCAAACCTGCGCCCCCAACAAAGGCGTCCTTCGCCCAGTCAGTCCAGGCCTTGGTGCACTTGTTCTCCGCGTCCGCGGAGAGCTGCTAGGCCTTGGCGATGATGACCTGGGCTTGGACCTTCAGCGAGCTAGCCCTAAGCATCACGGCACCGGTTTGTAAGAGCTCTCGGGCGCCGCGATCAAGCTGCTCCAGTATGTGCGTTTGCTTGCCAACTCGTGCACAGAAGCCCTCGAACTCCAGCAGGGCGGTGGCCAGGCCTTTGACACGCTTGTAGTGCTGCACCCCTTCTAACACCATGCCTCTGGCAGCGCCAAGGGGTCGAGACGGGGGGGCTCTGCCCGCCCGAGCGCCTGAGCGTCGGGTCATCCACCCTCGGTGCTGCTCGAAGGCGCGAAGGTGCATGTCCACGGCCTCTGTCCAGTCCACCTCCGACTGGTCGCGTAGCCGCCGAAGGTGGGCACGATAACGGTCGCGGCTGCGAGCTCCAGCACGATAAGCCGCCTCGCACATCTCTCGAGCGCGTTGCCAACGGCGCGCATCGCGAGGCAGAGCCTCCTCCCAGCCTCCTCCGTCCCAGAGAGGGTCAACAGCGGGGTCCTGCAGCTGCTCCGCGGCGTAGGGCACGCACCACTCCACCCAGTCCTCCGTGACCTCCTGCTCCGTCTGCTTCTCGCTCCGAGGGTCGCCAATCCAGTGCCGCGTGTACCGTTGAAGCTCACGTCGAATGATCTCCTGCCTGCGCTGGGCCGCAACCTGATCGGGGTCCTCTCCACTAGCTGCAGGTGCAGGCTGGGGCTCAGGTGCGCCACTGTCGTCCAGATCATCGGTGGGCCCATCTGACGGGGCACATTCTCCATCCATGCTGGTTCCAGGCACCTGGGCGCATAAGTTTTCCGCCGCGTCCAGTGACGTTGCCGACCAAGCGGGCACCACGTACATGTCCTGGTCCTGGTCATCCAGCATCTTGTCGAGATCCTCAAACGGGTCGGCCTCGCCATCCATGTTATGGAAACCGCCTCCAGCCGCAGGACGTGGGACGCAGCGAGGATCCCTCGAAGAAGTCGCTTGATAGACTTCTTGCAATGGCCATACAGGGAGGGCGTCAGGGCGAGCATCGCGGCCCCTCTCAGCGCGGCCGCCTGCCGCTCCATGCGCGAGGGCCTCGGCCACCCCATGCCCGCGGGCCCCGCTCGGGCATGCAGGGGGGGCGATGGGGCGAGCATCGCGGCACCTCTCCAGGCCGCCTTCGGCAGCTCCATGTGCGAGGGCATCGGCCAGCCCACCGCGGTGGGCCTCGCTCGGGCTTACAGGGAGGGCGTCGGGGCGAGCGACGCAGCACCTCACCAGGCCGCCAGGGGGAGGGTCTTGTGCGAGGGCATCGGCCACCCCCCCGCTGTGGGCCTCGCTCGGACTTACAGGGAGGGCGTCGGGGCGAGCGGCGCGGCACCTCACCATGCCGCCAAGAGGAGGTACGTGTGCGAGGGCATCGGCCACCCCTCCGCAGAGGGCCTCGCTCGGTCTTACAGGGAGGGCGACGGGGCGAGCGTCGCAGCACCTCACCTGGCCGCCAGGGGCAAGTACATGTGCGAGGGCATCGGCCACCCCACCGCGGTGGGCCTCGCTCGGGCTTACAGGGAGGGCGACGGGGCGAGCGTCGCATCGCCTCACCAGGCCGCCTTCAGCTCCCTCATGTGTGAGGGCATCGGCCACCCCACCGCGGTGGGCCTCACAGGCAGCTGGCTGCACGGTCAGGGTCGACCTGGCCTCGGGCAGCGCTTCCACTCCTGGGTGCACCGCGCACCCACGCCCTGGTGCAGGGCCCACCTGGCCCAAACCCGTGTCGGGGCCGTCCTGGTGCAGGGTGAGCTTCGCAACCGTCTTCGTCACGCAATCGTGCGCACCGAGGATGTGCTGGGCCGACCTGGCCGCAACATTCCACGCGCTTACTTCTGGCCCATGTCGTGCTCGTCTCCGAGGAGGTCGCCACTCCAGCTGACGGGTGCGCTGCTGCACGGGGCCTTCGCGCCCCACATAGCATTGCTTGCGCGTGCCGACAATGTCGTGTCTGCCAGCCAGCTCTTCCTCCACGCCTCGGAGGACCAGGTCCCATGCCACTGCCAGCTGAGGAAGAGACTGCGCTTTATCAATGGAGAGATACACTTCTTCCCAGCCATGCCAGGGATACCGCGCGCATCCCACGGGCAGCTGCCGAGGGAACGGCCGCGGCTCATCTAGCTCGCGCGCCATCGGCGCCTCGGTGCGCTTGGCCAGCGTGAGGTGCACGGGCCTATGTGACCATGTTATGTCGGTGACCGAAACGTCGACGGTGTACTTAGCCCCCTGGAGCATCGGGCGGTGGGCGAGGAAGTAGTCCAGGGTGGTAGCTGGCACGGCTTGCAGGCAGGTGGGCTCTCGCGGGGCCACGCACATGGCATCGGCGAGGTGGAGCCAGTCATGCTCTAGCATCTCCTGCGGGGCCATGTTGAAGTCGCCGCCTACGATCCATGCCGGGCCAGGCCCTGTGACGACACGCTTCACATACTGCGCGACCTGCCAGACAATGGCCAAGTTGCGAGGCGACCTGCCCTCGCCTGTGTAGATACAGCGCCACGGCGACGAAGCCGCCAGGAAGCGCAGCATGCACGTGGGCTGCCACGGCCCTGCCAGGCACTATGACGCCGTCCTCCAGCAGTGGCGCCTTGGTGACGACGATGTCCGTCTTGGCCAAGACAGCGACGCCTCCCTCCGTGCCGCCAGCCGCTGTGGCCAGCGCGGGGCACCACGCTCCTTTCCAGCCCGAGTCCTGGGCGTCTCCTTGTACCTCAGGGAGCTTCTCGGCACCTGCATGGTGCTCCTGCGCTAAGACCACGTCGCTGCTGCATTCGGCGAGGTACTTGGACAGGGTGCCAACCGAGTTGGCGTTGACAGTAGTAACCTGTAGCTTGCTGCGCATCATGACTGGCAACAATGAGTTCTCAGGCTGTGCGTGGCTTCTTGACCACCTTCCACTTGGCTGCGGCCATGCGGATTCTCTTGACAGCAGCACGAAGTTCCTCCTCTGAAGCACCGGCAACGTTAGGGATGTCAGCACCAGACTCGCGCAAGAAGTCGCGAAGCTCCTCGGCAGTGGCCTGGTTGACGGACTCCTCATCCTGGGCCTCTCCTTCGTCTGCCTCCATGGCGGCGTCGGCTCTGTCAGCCGCCTCCTCGGCTTGCTCTTGCTGAGCCTGGGCGGCCTCACGCTCGGCTTGAGCTGTTCGCTCCTGCTCCTGAGCGTGCCGATGCTGGCGCATCCTGTCCACCAGATTGGCCACGTCCTGCTGCAGATCAGGAGGAGCGCCAGCAGCAAGCAGGACTTGTTCCAGCTTGGGCAGCGTCCAGCTGCTCTCATCGTCGCCAGCACCCGTGCCAGGAGCCGCTGCGGGAGGCTGCGGCAGCGCACCAACCAGTTGTGCCCGCTGGCCCTCAAGCTCCAGCAGCTGCTTGCGGGATACTGCCAACGCGGCGTCCTGCGTGGCGATCTCCGCCTGCAAAGCCGCCAGCTGCGCCTGCTTGAGCTCGCGGGCCGCCTGCTGCTTGGCGATATGCTGCTCGACCTTGGTGATCTTGAAACCGAGAGACTTGAGCCGCTGTGAAGGCGGCTTCTCCTGGAACAGCTGCGTGCGCAGCTTGACTTGCTCTGACTTGTACTGCTCCACCAGCTTCGCAACCTCTGGCGTGTCAACTCCAACCAGCTGCTTAATGAAGCCGCCCAACTCGTCCAACCTTTTCTTGACTGTCGACTCGGCCCCAGCATCGCCTTCCCTTTGCTCAGCGCTCGCCGTGGGCGCCGCCGACTCGGGTGGCTTGGCCTTCGCCTGCTTGAGCTGCGACGTGAGCGATTGGACTTGCTTCTGCATCTCAAGCAGCTGTGCCGAGAGCGAACCTGCTGCTTTGCCTCCTGCGGCCCACGGCGCTGGCCGAGAGGGCGCACTGGGCTTGACGGGGCCCCCGTACACAACGCCTTTGGCCAGGCCGCAACTGTTGCAGCACAGCTTGTCAAGGAAGTTGACGTAGGGCTTGTGATCACGTCCGAGGCAGGACTTGCAGAGCCATTTGTCACGACGGGCTGCACGACTGCCTCCTCCCTTTGCACCAGCGGCGGGCGGCGCCATTGCTCCTCAACCACAGACTCGGAAGCTGTGCCCGCGAGCAGCAAAATGACGGCCAGGCTGGCCACTGGAGGGAGAATCTTGCACAAAGGAACTGGCCTCAAAGCGCGAACCCCCTCGCGCTCAGAGGCGCCCGAGAACGGACTCGCGGTCGTCGGGCGGTTCATAGCCTTGAACCAAAATGGCTACGTGTGTGTGTGTATGTGTATGTGTATGTGTATGTGTATGTGTATGTGTATGTGTGTGTGTGCGTGTGCGTGTGCGTGTGTGTGTGTGTGTGCGTGTGCGTGTGCGTGTGCGTGTGCGTGTACGTCTGCGTATGTGTGTGTACGTGCGTGCGTGCGTGCGTGCGTGCGTGCGTGCGTGCGTGCGTGCGTGCGTGCGTGTGTACGTGTGTGCGTGTGTGCATGTGTGTGTGTGTGTGCGTGTCTGCGCTTGGGCGTGCGATTGCACATGACAGAGGCGTGTCTGTGCTTGTGCTTGTGCTTGTGCTCATGCTTGGTGAGTGTTTTCTGATTTGGCGCTTCGACATTGGGCGGAAGGGGGGGAGGGGGGGGGGTCTGGCTCCGGACCTCTGGTTAGTGCGACAGTTTGGAACAGTGCGTCCGACAGGGGAGACTCCACCGCACCTGCTCGAAGCAGGCGCCCAAAACAGCCAAGATCTACTCCGGGGGGGGGGGGGGTGCGAGGGCCCGTGCGGATCGGCAAAACAGGTGACAAGAAACCGATCACTTGTGGAACAAGGAACCTGGGAACCTGGGACCAGGAACCCAAGAACCTGGCCGCCTCCCGAAATTCGCGCAGTACATTAGCGTACTCTTTCAATACCCGCTAGGCCGTCAATCCAATCACTGATTGGGGCGCATTCGCTAGTACCCCTTCAGTGAGACGCCGCATGAAGCCTCCGAGGGCTTCCCAAGAGGCCTCCGAGATCACCCCAAGAGAGCCAAAGCGGCCTCCAAGACAGCCCCAAGAAGGCCCAAGAAACCTCCAACATCGTCCTATAGCGCTGTGCGGTCGACACCTTTTACGCCCTATTCATTAGCTTGACTGTGCGCTCCCTCTACTCATCCACACGTGCTCACTCCCTCCCTCTCCCTAACTCTCTCTCTCTCTCTCTTTTTCTCTTTCTCTATCCATCCTTCTCTCTCTCTGTCCCGCCACGCTGTTTACGGTTGCCTCCATATTGTCTGCACACTGCAATGTGTAATAGTTACTCTTTACTCTCCCTGCTCCACTCTGCTCTGCACTCTCAAGTGCTTACTCTTGACTCTCAAGGTCTCGATCGACTCTCTCATTGTGACCGCGGTTGCAGCAAAAACTCGGGATCCATGTACTCTCCACTACCTATGGTCAACCCTGCTCGAAACTCTCTGACCCCCCAAATCCTTTACTATCAAAACTCTGAGGCACTTGGCCTCGACCAAGACCTCCGAAACCCCTGACGCTGACTCCATAGGAACCGCCTGGGAACCTGACACTGCCAAGAACCTCGGGAGCGGCCAAGAGGGGGGTGTCCAAGAGGGGGGGGTGCAAATCATGACTGGCGGCATGTGCGCGGCCCAGCGGGGGGGCTGGGGACGTAATGAAATAAGAAGAGGCGCCATGAAATCTGGGGAAATATCGTAGCCCACGCCATGATATCCACACCCCCCTAGTCATCCCCCCCCTCTTTTCCGCCCCCGAGAACCCTGGAACCAGGAACCCTGCAACCCCCCGGAGCCCGGCCGCCGGCCGAATTCGGCGACGCACATTCGCCTACTCTCGCAAGATCCGCTAAGACCCCTTCAGCGCAAGCACTGGGGACAAAGAGCGTGTGCGTGTGCGGGGGTGGTCTGTGTGTCTCTGCGTTTCGCTCCCAGCCCTCCTGCGGCTGGTCCTGGATAGAGAGCTGCCGCTCCTGACTTCTCATCTCTCGCCTCCCCCCTCCTCTCTCCTTCCCTGCTCTCTCTCTCTCTCTCTCTTTCAAACTCTTCTCTCTCTATATATGTATATATACATATGTGTATGTCTCTGTGTGTTCTCGCTCTCTCTCTCTCTCTCTCGCTTTCTCTCTTTTTTACACTCTCTCTCTCTCGTTGTTCGCTGTCTCTCTCTCTCTCTCTCTGCTCGCTTCCTCCTCGCTGATTCTTCGCTTGTTACCCTGCCTGGGCATCACTCCCCTCACTGGGCGGTGCCAACTGCGCCACAGTTGGCATCTTGGGGAACTCCTGGGAGGTCCAACGGAACGCGGTGCTACGCACACTCAAACTGTCACTCCCACCCCTGGGCGCTGCGAACTCCTCCTCTCCCTCCTTCCCGTTGAAATTGCTTCACGTGGGTCCAATGGGGTGTGCACCGCTACGGTTTCCCACACAACTTCCACAGGGAACCGATGCCACCTTCTGATGCACAACTCGATCTGGCCTGCCCCGTTGGTGTCGCCGCTTCTTGCAGATGGCTTGGGCACGCCCTTGGATAGTTGTTTGGTCTGCCTCTTGCGTACACCCCCATGGCGCGCCCTTGTTGCTCCTCACCTTGGGCAACGCGCCGGGGCTCGCCTTCTCGCCGCTACGCTCCTGACGTCCCGACCATTCAGCGTCAGCCCGTCGATATTAATCAACCACCTGGGCGTGCCCCGTCGTATCGCTCGGCGTGCGTGGGTGCGTGGGTGTGTGTGTGCGTGTGTGTGCGTGCGCGTGTGTGCGCGTGCGTGTGCGTGTGCGTGTGCGTGTACGTGTGTGCGTGTGCGCGCGTGTGTGTGTGTGCGTGGATATGTGTGTGCGTGTGTGTAAGGAGTGTGTGTGTGTGCGTGTGTGTATGCGTGTGTGCGTGTGTGTGCGTTTGTGTAAGGTGTGTATGCGTGTGTGTTCGTGTGCGTGTGCGTGTGCGTGCGTGAGTATGTGTATGTGTGTGTGTGTTTGTGTGTATGTGTGTGTGTGTGGGGGGGGGGGATGGGATGTCCCGTCGACGCCCGGCGCAGGAGTTCGAAGAGTGCTCTCGCTCTTGCTCCCCCCCCCTTTGCCACCCGCCGAGGGCCAGCCCGACGGACCAGGGGGCCGAGGAGGCTTCGACAGCCGAGGCTTCAGCGTCGCCGAAAAAACGTGCCTCCCCCTCCGCGGGAGTCTGACGGGACTTTCGGCAGCCGCACGGCCTTCTCGCCGAGCTGCGTGTCGATCTCGGCGATCTCCGACTGCAGACGCGTGAGCGCGTCCGACGAGTCGTCGACCTCGCGCGCCTTCAGGACTGCGTTCCTGGTACTCTCCGCGCGGCTCGTCTCGCAGGCCTCCTTCGTGCGCAGGTCCGACGCCTCCTCTTCCTCTTGGCCGGGGGGGGGAGGAAACCAGAGGGCCTACAGGGCAGTTTTTAGTACATAGGATGTTTTTTGTTTTAATCTAAGTTTTTCGAATACAGGAAGAATTTATGGATGAACTTATGCATGAACTCATCGTTGTTTTCAATACAAATCCCTGCATGTTTAATACATGATCCGCACGCGGAGCATGTATTAAAAACGGCACTGTAGGGATAGGGGCAGGTTCGGGCCCATGAGGGAGGGTAGGATGACCCCCGTGGGCCCAGGGGGGGGGTAGTCTCGGGGCAAGGCTGGAGCCAGGGGCCGCCCCAGAGACGCGGGCGAGGGCCAGAGGAGAGGTATGGTGGACAGAGAGAGTATCCCTGCCCTGTGTTTTCACTGGGGGACACCTCCTCTACCTCCTGCTCCTCCTGCTCCTCCTCCTCCACCTCCCCCTCCTCCTCCTCATCCTGCTCCCCCTCCTCCCCCTCCTCCTCCTCCTCCTCCTCCACCTCCTCCTCCTCCTCCTCCGCCTCCTCCTCCTCCTTCTCAACCTCCCCCTCCTCCTCCACCTCCTCCTCCTCCTCCTCATCCTGCTCCCCCTCCTCTCCCTCCTCCTCCTCCTCCTCCTCCTCCTCTTCCTCCTCCTCCTCCTCCTCCTCCTCCTCCACCTCCTCAACCTGGTCGTCGTCGTCGTCGGCGGCGTCATTGTTGCGCGGCGGAAATATCTAGGGGTGTCGTCTGGAGCACCCTGGGCCCTGGGCGTGAGCCATACATCTCTGCTACCCAGCTGGTCCTCCAGGAGGGTCACGATGCCGTCGATGGCCGCGATCACCTGACATGGATGCTGTCAAAGCCTGCATGGGCATTTCTACAAGCAGGTACCGTTTCCAACGCGCCAGGAAGGGAGAGGAGGGGGGACGACGAGGAAGGAAGGAAGGATGAGGGAGGCCCACGGCGAGCAAGCGGAAAGGGTCGTGCTCGGAACGAACAGGAACCGCGACAACGAACGGACTCTCGTCGGCGCACTGCGGTCACTCTGCCAGGCGACTTGCTCAACGAAAAGCCGCGGCCGTTGGCAGCATGACAGAACGAGCTGGTCAGACCCTCCTGAATCGCATACCAAAAACCTGCGTTCGGCATCGGCTCGGCCACACGGACGGCCCCGCACACCCAAGGGTTAAGTCGGGCCTGTCCCCCTATAGGGGGATTTTCGATGAAAAACCTGACCGGACAAGAACGGGAAGCGTCGCTTTAGTCCACCAAGCATGTGGAAAATGCTCTGTTGTTGTTATGCCGCGCAAGTATGCCGTGGCGCGCGTGTCGGCGTGCGTGCGGGGTGTGTTGTGCTGTGCTCCTGTGTGTTCTGCCGTGCTCCTGTTCTGCCGTGCTTCTGTGTTCTGCCGTGCCTCTGTGTGCTCTGTGTGTTCTGCCGTGTTCCTGTATCTGCCGTGCGGATCGTCGCGGTGATCGTTTGGCAAAGCTTCTGGGCGCACACGGCAGAAAAAGATCAGGAGCACGGCAGAATAGGCCCCAAGAGCGAAGGAGCACGGCAGAGAAAGACAAGGAACACGGCAGAATAGACCCCAAGAGCAGATGAGTACGGCAGAATACACCCCAAAAGCAAAGGAGCACGGCAGAAAATGACCAGGAGCACGGCAGAATAGACCTCAAGAGCTAAGGAGCAGGCAGGAAAAGACCAGGAGCACGGCAGATTAGGCCCCAAGAGCTAAGGAACACGGCAGAAAAAGACCAGGAGCACGGCAGAATAGACCCCAGGAGCTAAGGAGCAGGGCTGAATATGGATCAAGTGCGAAGGAGTACGGCAGAGAAAGACCAGGAGCACGGCAGGATAGACCCCAAAAGCTAAGGAGCACGGCAGAGAATGACCAGGAGCACGGCAGAATAGGCCCCAAGAGCGAATGAGCACGGCAGAAAAAAACAGAAACACGCCAGAGTAGACCCCGAGAGATGAAGGAGTGCGGGAAAATAGACCCCAAGAGCGAAGGAGCAAACCAGAAAAAGACGAGGAGCACAGCAGAATAGAACCCAAGAGACAAGGAGCACGGCAGAATATGCCCTAAGAGCGAAGGAGCACGTCAGAAAAAAGCAGGAGCACGGCAGACAAAGACCAGGAGCACAGCAGAGTAGGCCCCATGAGCGAAGGAGCACGTCGGAAACAAACCAGGAGCATGGCAGACTAGGCTCCAAAAGCTGCCGAGCACGGCAGAAAAAGACCAGGAGCACGGCAGAATAGACCCCAAAAGCTAAGGAGCACGGCATAATATGCCCCAAGAGCGAAAAAGACGCCAGAAAAAGACCAGGAGCACGGCAGAAGATGCCCCATGAGCTAAGGACGACTGCAGAAAATACCGAAACACAGCAGAAAAGGCCCGATGAGCCAAGGAGTACGACAGAAAAGACCAGGAGCACAGCAGAATAGGCCCGAAGAGCGAAGGAGCAAACCAGAAACAGACGAGGAGCACGGCAGAATAGAACCCAAAAGACAAGGAGCACGACAGAAGATGCCCCAAGTGCGAAGAAGCACGGCAGAAAATTACCAGGAGCACGGCAGAATAGACCCCCAGAGCTCAGGGGCACGGCAGAAAGAGACCAGGACCACGGCAGAATAGACCCCAGAGCTAAGGAGCACGGCAGAAAAAGACCAGGAGCACGGCAGAATAGGCCCCATGAGCGAAGGAGAACGGCAGAAACAAAAACAGGAGCACGGCATAATAGACCCCAAGAGCTGAGGAGCACGGCAGAAGAGGCCCCAAGAGCGAAGGAACTCGGCAGAAAAAAACAGGAGCACGGCAGACTAGACCCCAAGAGCTAAGGAGCACGGCAGAAGAGGCCCGAAGAGCGAAGGAGAACGGCCAAAAAAAGGCCAGGAGCACGGCAGAGTAGACCCCAAGGGCTAAGGAGGACGGCAGAAAAACACCAGGAGCACGGCAGAGCAGGCCCGAAGAGCGAAGGAGTACGGCGGAAGAAGACCAGACGGCAGAGTATACCCCAAGCGCTAAAGAGAACGGCAGATAGACCCCAAAAAGGAAGGAGCACGGCAGAAATGCGAGACGCTTGCGGCAGAGGAGCGCAGAAGCATGACAGGAAGAAGGTCCTCTCGTTCGGCTTTGGATAGACCCCAAGAGCGAAGGAGCACGGCAAATTAGGCTCCAGGAGCGAAGGCGCATGACAGAAAAAAAGGAGCACGGCAGAATAGATCCCAAGAGCTGAGGAGCAGGCAGAATAGGCGCCAGGAAAGAAGGAGCATTGCAAAACACGACCAGTGACCAGGAGCACAGCAGAATAGACCGCGAGAGCTAAGGAGCACGGCAAGATAGATGCAATAATACAACATAATACGCCCCAAGGAAGAAGGAGTATGCAAGACAAACACAAGGAGCACGGCAGAATAAACCCCGAAAGCGAAGGAGCACGGCAGAATATGGCCCAAGAGCTAAGGAGCACGGCAGAAAACAACCAGGAGCACGGCATCATAAGCTCCAAGAACAAAGGATTGTGACAGAAACTGGCCAGGAGCATGGCAGAATAGGCTAGAAGAGCGAAGGAGCACGGCACAAAAAAACAAGGAGCATTTCAGAATAGACCCCAAGAACGAAACAAGGAGCATTTCAGAATAGACCCCGTGAGCGAAGGAGCACGGCAGAACTGCTCATTCTCTGCCTTGCTCTTTTTTCGCCGGCCATGCTCCGCCCGATTTGTTTGAGAATGTATGCAGCGAGAGCGCGATTTTTAACACGAGAGGTAGTAAAAACGCCACTCCAAGATATAATTGTTGTTAGGATGTCTCAGGCGAGACGCTAGTTTTTGAACATCTGTCGAATACGCGGCTTCCCATGTTTAAGGGATGTCTCAAGCGAAACGCTCATTTTTGATGAAATCGATGTTGAGAACTTTTCATTGTTGTAAGGATGTCTCAGACGAAATCGCCATTTTGGATCGTCTCGAGGGCGCTCCTGGGGGTCAAATTTGGGCTTGTTTGGGGCCTTTGGGGGCTTTCCTGATGCCTTCCAAAACCGGTACAGTGCGATGTTGCACACATTCATGTTTTCCCTAGCGAAATCGTAATTTTTAGATGGCTGGCTTAAACCATCTAGAAGCCTTTTCAGGAGCGATCCGACGATGTTAAAACAGCAGTTGTCAAAACGATGTTGTTCGATTTGTTCCCAACCATCCTGTAGTGTTGGGTCCTCGTTTTGAAGAGACGGTGCCCCGCGTTCCTCTCCTTCCTCTCCTCCTCCCTCCTCCCCCTCCTTGCCTCTGCTCTCGGCACACCTCTCACGCGTTTCGTAGCCCCACAGGGAGCTCCACCGAAGGCCCCAGTGGGGGTGTTCGCATGCGGTTCCCCCACCCAGGGCAGCGTTTCGTGGCCCCATAGGGAGCTCCACCGAAGGCCCCAGTGGGGGTGTTCGCATGCGGTTCCCCCACCCAGGGCAGCGTTTCGTAGCCCCATAGGGAGCTCCACCGAAGGCCCCAGTGGGGGTGTTCGCATGCGGTTCCCCCACCCAGGGCAGCGTTTCGTGGCCCCATAGGGAGCTCCACCGAAGGCCCCAGTGGGGGTGTTCGCATGCGGTTCCCCCACCCAGGGCAGCGTTCGTAGCCCCATAGGGAGCTCCACCGAAGGCCCCAGTGGGGGTGTTCGCATGCGGTTCCCCCACCCAGGGCAGCGTTTCGTGGCCCCATAGGGAGCTCCACCGAAGGCCCCAGTGGGGGTGTTCGCATGCGGTTCCCCCACCCAGGGCAGCGTTTCGTGGCCCCATAGGGAGCTCCACCGAAGGCCCCAGTGGGGGTGTTCGCATGCGGTTCCCCCACCCAGGGCAGCGTTTCGTGGCCCCATAGGGAGCTCCACCGAAGGCCCCAGTGGGGGTGTTCGCATGCGGTTCCCCCACCCAGGGCAGCGTTTCGTAGCCCCATAGGGAGCTCCACCGAAGGCCCCAGTGGGGGTGTTCGCATGCGGTTCCCCCACCCAGGGCAGCGTTTCGTAGCCCCATAGGGAGCTCCACCGAAGGCCCCAGTGGGGGTGTTCGCATGCGGTTCCCCCACCCAGGGCAGCGTTCGTGGCCCCATAGGGAGCTCCACCGAAGGCCCCAGTGGGGGTGTTCGCATGCGGTTCCCCCACCCAGGGCAGCGTTTCGTGGCCCCATAGGGAGCTCCACCGAAGGCCCCAGTGGGGGTGTTCGCATGCGGTTCCCCCACCCAGGGCAGCGTTTCGTAGCCCCATAGGGAGCTCCACCGAAGGCCCCAGTGGGGGTGTTCGCATGCGGTTCCCCCACCCAGGGCAGCGTTTCGTGGCCCCATAGGGAGCTCCACCGAAGGCCCCAGTGGGGGTGTTCGCATGCGGTTCCCCCACCCAGGGCAGCGTTTCGTAGCCCCATAGGGAGCTCCACCGAAGGCCCCAGTGGGGGTGTTTGCATGCGGTTCCCCCACCCAGGGCAGCGTTTCGTGGCCCCATAGGGAGCTCCACCGAAGGCCCCAGTGGGGGTGTTCGCATGCGGTTCCCCCACCCAGGGCAGCGTTTCGTGGCCCCATAGGGAGCTCCACCGAAGGCCCCAGTGGGGGTGTTCGCATGCGGTTCCCCCACTCAGGGCAGCGTTTCGTAGGTCCATAGGGAGCTCCACCGAAGGCCCCAGTGGGGGTGTTCGCATGCGGTTCCCCCACCCAGGGCAGCGTTTCGTGGCCCCATAGGGAGCTCCACCGAAGGCCCCAGTGGGGGTGTTCGCATGCGGTTCCCCCCCCCAGGGCAGCGTTTCGTAGCCCCATAGGGAGCTCCACCGAAGGCCCCAGTGGGGGTGTTCGCATGCGGTTCCCCCACCCAGGGCAGCGTTTCGTGGCCCCATAGGGAGCTCCACCGAAGGCCCCAGTGGTTGCTCTCGCTGCGGTTCCCCCACCCAGGGCAGCGTTCGTGGTCCCCCTAGGGGCCCCACCGGAGGCCCAGTGGCTGCTCTCGCATTGTCGGTTCCCCCGCCCGGGGCAGGCGCTTCGCGTGGCCCATGGGGAGCTCCACCGAAAGCCCCCGTGGCGCAGTTCGCATGCGCTTCCCCCACCCAGGGCAGCGTTTCGTGGCACCATAGGGAGCTCCACCGAAGGCCCCAGTGGCGCAGTTCGCTTGCGGTTCCCCCACCCAGGGCAGCGTTTCGTAGCCCCATAGGGAGCTCCACCGAAGGCCCGCCCCGGTGGCGCAGTCCGCATGCGGTTCCCCCATCCAAGGCAGCGCTTCGTGGCCCCATATGGAGCCCCACCGAAAGCGGCACCCACCACGCGTTACCAACAATTGCTTATGGTTGGGTCTTTCGCCAGGATAATTTTTCCCAACCATCCTGTGGTGTTGGGTCCTCGTTTTGAAGAGACGGTGCCCCGCGTTCCTCTCCTTCCTCTCCTCCTCCCTCCTCCCCCTCCTTGCCTCTGCTCTCGGCACACCTCTCGCGCGTTTCGTAGCCCCACAGGGAGCTCCACCGAAGGCCCCAGTGGGGGTGTTCGCATGCGGTTCCCCCACCCAGGGCAGCGCTTCGTGGCCCCATTAGGAGCTCCCCGAGCCCCAGTGGGGTGTTCGCATGGACGGTTTTCCCCCACCCAGGGCAGCGCTTCGTAGCCCCATAGGGAGCTCCACCGAAGGCCCCAGTGGGGGTGTTCGCATGCGGTGCCCCCACCCAGGGCAGCGTTTCGTGGCCCCATAGGGAGCTCCACCGAAGGCCCCAGTGGGGGTGTTCGCATGCGGTTCCCCCACCCAGGGCAGCGTTTCGTAGCTCCATAGGGAGCTCCACCGAAGGCCCCATGTGGGGTGTTCGCATGCGGTTCCCCCACCCAGGGCAGCGTTTCGTAGCCCCATAGGGAGCTCCACCGAAGGCCCCAGTGGGGGTGTTCGCATGCGGTCCCCCACCCAGGGCAGCGTTTCGTGGCCCCATAGGGAGCTCCACCGAAGGCCCCAGTGGGGGTGTTCGCATGCGGTTCCCCCACCCAGGGCAGCGTTTCGTGGCCCCATAGGGGGCTCCACCGAAGGCCCCAGTGGGGGTGTTCGCATGCGGTTCCCTCACCCAGGGCAGCGTTTCGTAGCCCCATAGGGAGCTCCACCGAAGGCCCCAGTGGGGGTGTTCGCATGCGGTTCCCCCACACAGGGCAGCGTTTCGTGGCCCCATAGGGAGCTCCACCGAAGGCCCCAGTGGGGGTGTTCGCATGCGGTTCCCCCACCCCGGGCAGCGTTTCGTGGCCCCATAGGGAGCTCCACCGAAGGCCCCAGTGGGGGTGTTCGCATGCGGTTCCCCCACCCAGGGCAGCGTTTCGTAGCCCCATAGGGAGCTCCACCGAAGGCCCCAGTGGGGGTGTTCGCATGCGGTTCCCCCACCCATGGCAGCGTTTCGTGGCCCCATAGGGAGCTCCACCGAAGGCCCCAGTGGGGGTGTTCGCATGCGGTTCCCCCACCCAGGGCAGCGTTTCGTAGCCCCATAGGGAGCTCCACCGAAGGCCCCAGTGGGGGTGTTCGCATGCGGTTTCCCCACCCAGGGCAGCGTTTCGTGGCCCCATAGGGAGCTCCACCGAAGGCCCCAGTGGGGGTGTTCGCATGCGGTTCCCCCACCCAGGGCAGCGTTTCGTAGCCCCATGGGGAGCTCCACCGAAGGCACCAGTGGGGGTGTTCGCATGCGGTTCCCCCACCCAGGGCAGCGTTTCGTGGCCCCATAGGGAGCTCCACCGAAGGCCCCAGTGGGGGTGTTCGCATGCGGTTCCCCACCCAGGGCAGCGTTTCGTGGCCCCATAGGGAGCTCCACCGAAGGCCCCAGTGGGGGTGTTCGCATGCGGGTCCCCCCCCCAGGGCAGCGTTTCGTAGCCCCATAGGGAGCTCCACCGAAGGCCCCAGTGGGGGTGTTCGCATGCGGTTCCCCCACCCAGGGCAGCGTTTCGTGGCCCCATAGGGAGCTCCACCGAAGGCCCCAGTGGGGGTGTTCGCATGCGGTTCCCCCACCCAGGGCAGCGTTTCGTGGCCCCATAGGGAGCTCCCCCGAAGGCCCCAGTGGGGGTGTTCGCATGCGGTTCCCCCACCCAGGGCAGCGTTTCGTAGCCCCATAGGGAGCTCCACCGAAGGCCCCAGTGGGGGTGTTCGCATGCGGTTCCCCCACCCGGGGCAGCGTTTCGTGGCCCCATAGGGAGCTCCACCGAAGGCCCCAGTGGGGGTGTTCGCATGCGGTTCCCCCACCCAGGGCAGCGCTTCGTGGCCCCATAGGGAGCTCCACCGAAGGCCCCAGTGGCTGCTCTCGCATGCGGTTCCCCCAACCGGCGCAGCGTGGCACCATAGGGAGCTCCACCGAAGGCCCCAGTGGGCATTCGCATGCGTTTCCCGCCCACCCAGGCAGCGTTTCGTAGCCCCCATAGGGAGCTCCAACCGAAGGCCCGCCCCGGTGGCGCAGTCCGCATGCGGTTCCCCCATCCAAGGCAGCGCTTCGTGGCCCCATATGGAGCCCCACCGAAAGCGGCACCCACAACGCGTTACCAACAATTGCTTATGGTTGGGTCTTTCGCCAGGATAATTTTCCCAACCATCATGTGGTGTTGGGTCCTCGTTTTGAAGAGACGGTGCCCCGCGTTCCTCTCCTTCCTCTCCTCCTCCCTCCTCCCCCTCCTTGCCTCTGCTCTCGGCGCACCTCTCACGCGTTTCGTAGCCCCATAGGGAGCTCCACCGAAGGCCCCAGTGGGGGTGTTCGCATGCGGTTCCCCCACCCAGGGCAGCGTTTCGTGGCCCCATAGGGAGCTCCACCGAAGGCCCCAGTGGGGGTGTCCACATGCGGTTCCCCCACCCAGGGCAGCGTTTCGTAGCCCCAGAGGGAGCTCAACCGAAGCCCCAGTGGGGGTGTTTCGCAATGCGTTCCTTACCCAGGCAGCGTTCGTGCCCCTTAGGGATCTCCACCGAAGGCCCCAGTGGGGTGTTCCTGCGGTTCCCCACCCAGGCACGTTTCGTAGGCCCCATAGGAGCTCCACCGAAGGCCCCAGTGGGGTGTTCGCATG
>CAUYUJ010017765.1:0-45000 GCA_963575745.1 Prorocentrum cordatum
GGGGCCACGGAAGGCTGCTACGGGGCCACGAAGGGCAGCGACGGGGCCACGAAGGGGCGCCATGGGGCCACGGAGGGCAGCGAGGGGGCCGCGAGGGGCTGCGACGCTGCCACGAAAGGCAGCGAGCGGGCCACGAAGGGCTGCCAAGGGGCCACGACGGGCAGCGAAGGGGCCACGGAAGGCTGCAACGAAGCCACGAAGGGCAACGACGGGGCCACGAGGGGCTGCCAAGGGCAGCGAGATCCCCCGATTCTCACGGCGGTTCCAATCGCGAGAGAGATCCCTGGGCGCCTGAATGTCGGGATCGCAGACGCAGACGCAGACGCAGACGCGCGAGTCCGCCGGCCGGCGGGCCCGCGCGCCCCTCAGGGGCGGCGCGGGCGGGCCAGAGCCCAGTCACAGGCATGTGAGCTTCAAGAAGTCGCCTTCGAAGTCTCCCCGGAGTTTGGAAGTTGTAGCACTCTGTAGCCACGTGCCGCGTGTGCTAACCAAAGCCACGTGTAGAGATTCTGTGATGTCGGCACTCCACCGCTTTCGCCGCCCGTCTTGCCGGCGTCGCGCGGCCCAGGGGGCCATGGATATCAGGTTCCCACGCCGCCGCCAATCGGGCCCAATTGCGGTGCGGTCGCGAAGCAGCTCGCCCAGCCCATCTCCATTTACGCCTGTGAAATTGCGTAACCCATTCCTCCGCGCGCGCGCGCGTCGGAAGGTCTGAGGCGGCGCGGGTAGCCCTGCGAATGAACTTGTCCCAGGATTCAAAGTCGGATTCGTCGTCGACGTCGTCAGAGTCTAGGTGCTGTCTGACGCTGGACTTGCTGTCGTTATTTGTGCTGTCGCCATGCTGTTCAGCGTCGGGTTTGGTTGCGTTTTCGTCGGCGCTGGCGCGGGCTCGTTTCTGTCAGCGCCTCGAGGTATTGACAATGAGTCGTAACATGCGTCGCCGGGTGCGTCGGAGTGTCAGGAACATGTCTTTGGTGAGAGCCCACGCTGCGCAGCCATGCGTGACCGTTGGCGTTGCCGCCCCGCTGAAGAGCCTGAGTCCGCTGCGAGGGGGATGCCGGCGATTGGTGAGCTCGTTGCGGAACTGGTTGCATCTGCGCCACCCCAGTGCAAGTCTGTTGGCGAGCTCGGCGCGGCGGGCGTCGCGCAGCGTCAGCTTGCGGCGCGTTTCGAACCGGCGGGCGCCCCCCCCCCCCCCCCCCCGACACTCGGCGGCGCCGTCGATCAATGCCGGGGGGGCCCCCTTCCCCCGACCCCCCCCCCGGCGCCAGCGCAGGCGCTGGCGGCCGCCAGCGGCGCCCGCGACGGGGGCGCAGCGACGATGACCAGAGTAACCCAGAGGGGTGGGGGGGTCTAGAACCAAACACCCGCACCCCTCCCCACCCTCGCGCCGCGCCGGCGCTGCGGCGGCCAGTAGCGCCGGCGCCGGCGACCGGCGACGGCGGGACGCAGCCCCCCCCCCGAACCCCCCGCTACCCCTACTACCACCACCGCCACCACGACCATCACCACCACCGCCTCAACCCACCACCACCACCACCACCACAACCACCACCACAGCCACCACCACCACCGCAGCCACCACCACCACCACAACACCCCAACACAACTCACCATCACCACCACCACCACCACAAAAACGCACCACCACTACCACCACCACCGATCAACCACACTACCACCACCACAACCGCCACAACAACAACCACCACTAACAGCAGCACAACCCACCACCACCACCACCAACCACCACACCACCAGCACCACCACCAGCAGCACCACCGCCACAAACCACCGTCGTCCTCGTCGACGACCCCGCCACCGCCACCCGCCGCCGCAGGCGCCGGCGCCGGCCCAGAAATGGAAATCGTCGCCCCCGCCGCCGCCGCCAGCCGCCGCCGACACAAGCGCCGGTCCCGTGAGAGGGGGCGCAGAGGAGGAAGGGGGGAGGCGGGGTTCGAACCCCCCCCCGTCACGGAAGGACGGGGGACACGGGGGGGTTCGACCCCCCCCCGCTCCCTCCATCCGGGGGAAGGGGGGGGGCCAGTTCCCCCCCCCTCCAAGCGACCGCAGAACGCGCTCATTCCAACCTCGTCGTCGTGGATCTCCGCGCGTGCAATGCGCCGCCCCTGTCGCCTGCTAACATTTGAGAAGACTGTCGTTCTGTCGGGGTGCAATGCAAGTCCACGCTTCGCAGCTTCGCGTTTGAGATCTCGCAAGGTACACTTGAATTGTCGTAGATTGGGCGCAAGGAGGAGTACGTCGTCAGCAAACCTCAGGTTGGTTAGACGCATCTTCTGTGCACTTCCCAAGTGCGCGCCGAAGCCCTTTCGTGTCCAAGTTGGTTTAAAGTTCCGGAATATACGCCCCCGTAGCGCGTTGAACACATGAGCTGAGAGGGCCCCCTTGCTTAACGCCGCGCTCGATGTAGGACTGCATGCTTCTGACGGTCTTTACCGCGGCTCTTTGGTCGCTGTAGAAATTCAGCAGCAAGGTGATGTGGGTTTCTGGCGCATATTGTTTCATCGGGGCACCCCGCAAACACGAGTGGTCGACGCAATCGAAAGCCGCGTTGAAATCGATAGCAGCTGTCGAGAGCGGGAGCTGCCATTCGCAGGACTGCTTGTAAAGTAAAGTTACAGCGCAGAGGCGGTCCTCTGCGCTCAGGCAATTGCGGAAGCCAGCTTGCTCAGGTGACTATCGCGCGTCGAAAAGTGCGTCAAGTCGGTTGCAAAATAGTCGGGACATGAGTTTGTATACTAACGGTATGATGGCGATTGGTCTGTAGCTGCTTGGTAGTTGCGAGTCTCCGCACTTGATGATTACGCCGGTGGCGGCGAGACTCCACTGTTCCAGCGGCGCCTGCTCAGGTACTACAACGTCGTTGGAGAGCACCAGCAAATGCTTCTCAATCGCTCCCCCCCCCCCCCCCCCCCGCTTTCAACGGCTCCGCGGTGGTCCCAGCCCTGTCCTTGCATTTGCCGCTTCTAAAATGATTCGCTGCTCGGCGCAACTCCTCGCGGGCGAAGGGCGGGATGCTCTGTCGAAGTTGCCGCGCCGTTTTTTCTTGGGCGTCGGGGGAGCTGTTGGGCGCCAGCGAGGTCGCGCTTCCAGGGCGCCGGTGCAACTCCGCATAGAAGTCCGCGAAGACGTCTGCCATCTCCCGTCGGCCCGTCTCGTTGGAGCCCCTTGCTGTTGTCATGGCCGGCACGAGGTCGCAGCATACGTATGCTAGGAGCTGTTCCGGTGGCTGCGTCGGTGCGCGGTGCACTCCTGCGTTGCGTAATAAGTGCGCGCAGTTGTTGATATGCCCCGTCGTCGCTGCTAGCTGTGTTTTGTGGAATTGTTGTTGTTGGTATTGTCGTTGCTGGTGGTCTCTGTGAGCTGCCACATGTGCTTGTTCGATGTGTGCATCGGTGTCTCGCGCACCCTTTGGCGGGTCGTTGGTAGTGAGATGTCTCGCCAAATGGCGTTGGAAGTCGGGGTCGCTTGGTCGGGGAGGTTTTTGGCGCCTGCGCGTCCGTCGTCGTTTCCGACGTCGTGATCGGGGCGCGTCGGAGGCGCGCGGCTTGGCGGTCGGAGCCGAGGTCGGGACGCGTCGCGGCAAGAGAATCCAGAACCAAATGCCGGGCCCGCTGACCCATAAGAATGCGAGCGATCTGCGTTTGCTCGCTGTTGGTGCCAGTGCTCGCGCACGCGAGGACGCTGTCGAAACGCCGGCAAAACATCGCGTTCGCGATTTCGAATTCGCGCACGCGCGCCCACGATCGTAGCCAAGCGCTGCGCTGGTTGCGCCCGCTCTGCCCGCTGTGCCGACAATGCAGTTGTCTGCCCTGCGAATGCTGCAGTCGCCGTCGTCGTCGTCGTCGCTCCGTTTGCCAACTCGCGCGTTGAAGTCTCCCGCGGTGACGGTCGCCCGGCGCCGTTGGCGGGCGTCGGCGTGCATTTCTGCAAGTACGTCGCACATACATTGCACGCGTTGGTCGCCGCACCCTCCGCGCGGGAAGTGAGCCGCGACGATTCGGAGCGCTTGTCGCGGGAAGTCGACGTCGATGTGGGCGTTCCACCCGCTGGCAGCTTAGAACCTTCGCACGCGTCGCGCACGTCGTTTGCGGACTAAGAATGCAGCGCCTCCCTTTGGACAGTCATGTCCAGTCGCTGCGAATGCGCGCGCGCGAGGCTCAATGACCCAATGCTCTCGCCTCTCTGTGCGCCGTGTCTCATTGAGCGCCCCGACGCCACGTCGTATATCTGAGAACACTTGCGCAAGAAGGTCGATCAGTGTCGTTCGTGAGGCTCTGGGGGTTTTCTACGCATGACCGTTCCCATTGTCGTTACTGCGTCGTGGAATCGTGGCTGTGGTTTGTTGGGAGGCTGCGCTGGGTGCGCGCGCTGCTTGTCGCCGTCGGATGCTGCGCGGTCAGCGCCAGCTGCTGCCGGGGAGAGCGCGTCGGTCGCAGGTCCTATGGTACGTCGCCTCCCGAATGGTTGCATCGCCCTCGTCCGCCGCCGGCGCTGGGCTGAGGTAGTCCCTGTCGTTGAAATTGCATATGCTGTTCTGGCCGCGGATGTACATCCCCGTCGGAGGGTGGAGATGCGTGGGAGGTCGGATATTCGAGCTTGACGATCGGAAAGCTGGGTTGGTGGGAGCTGGGAGTCGACAGGTGGAGGTAGACATGTGGACGGCGGGCGCCGGAGGCCGATTGGTGGACGCGGGAATGGGACGCCGGATGCTGGAGCCGGAATCGTAGAGGCCGAGGTCGGAGACACACGGAGCAAATGATGATGGCCATATCCACGTAGAGGCCCCTGGTCGTAGTTGGAATCGGAGGTCGTAGGTGAAATTGCATATGCCTGCGCGCGTCGCTGTGGATGCTGGTCGCCAGCGGCCCCTTTGGAACACTTCCTGGCTCGATGACAAAATTGTGAAACTGTTGGGGGCCGCCGTCAATGCAGATCTCGCGCCGCTTTCCACTTCGCCGCGCATGCTTCGACGCCCTCTTTGACGTTGTGTCCGTCCCTGTATGTGGGCAGCTGGCCGTCTACAGCGATTCCTGTAATAAGCTTGTCTGTGTATTCGATTGTACTTCTATCCCAAAATATGCGGATTGACTGCTGTGCAAGGCCCGTCATTATAAGTTGGTGCTTCACCTGTCCGAATGTTTTGTCCACGAGGCGCTTTTCGATTGGATCGTTGTTTTTGCGCCATAGTGTGTCACCATTATTACACTCGGCCGCCTTGCCGCGCCACTTCCTCAGAAACCCCACCTTCCCAGCATGTGGTTTGAACTGTGATGTGCCCCTGTTGCCCGGGTCGCTGTAGGCCCATGCGCTGTCGATATTGTCCATGGCGCGAATTTCGTTAATAATGTCGGTCATATACTAAGTAATGTCCTTCTCTGGGATCTCCGACTCCAATCCACCGAAGATCACCTGTTAATCCCTGTCGATATCATTGTTGATCATGGTGGACGTTTTTTTCGTGATGGTGTTTCGTAGCTCGTTCGTGCCTTTATTGGTTTGGGTGGTCGTTTTGTTGATGTCGTCAACTTACACCTGTACTTGCATTGCTGCTTCCATTGCCGTCGTCGCCGTGGTGGATGATTGTTTTGCTTGTTTTGCGGTGTCGCGGATATCGTTGATGTCGGTCGAGTGCTGGTGCACAATTTTGTAAAGATCGACGAGAATATCCCTGTCCGACATCTTGGAGAGGGCGGGGTCGTTGCCCTTCTTGTGCTTGCCCTCCCGCGACTGACCCACTGAAGGCGCCTCCCTGCGGATCATTTCTCCAACATCGAGCTCACAAGAGAAGAGAAGTCAACAATCGAGTGCACGAGCAAAAAAAACAGGTGTTGGGATGTGCAGCGTTGATGAGGAAGAGAATTCGTTTTAAATGCAACCTCATCTGGCCATTGAGCCAAAATGCGGCGCAAATGAATTGCAGGATTCTCTAAAGCAGGAGCGCGATTCTTGAGTAAATTGCAAGCAGGTCTCCAGCGGGAGCGCGACTCCAGAGCGTCGAGAGAACCATTCCTGATACATTGTAAGGAATTCCCAAATGAGAGCTCGATTCCTGAGTATACTGCAAGGAAGTCTCAGGCAGGAGCGGGGGTCTTGGCTCAATTGTGAAGGAAACCCAAGCGGGAACCGTTGCTGTTGGTGTTGCAACCCGGGGGCCAACAGCACAGTTTGTGACTTTCCTGGGATCAAAAAATGCGAACCCCTGGGGAACCACATCAATTCAACCAGCACAGTGGTCACCAGAGGGCGGGGTCAACAATAACCATTTTCCAGCCATGAAAGTTAAACAAAAACAGAAACACCAACATCAACAACAACAACAACAACAACAACAACAACAACAACAACAACAGCAACAACAACAACAACAACAACAACAACAACAACAACAACAACAACAACAACAACAATAATCATGTGTAAAACTGTTCGCTCTTACTTACCCGTGTGTCATTCGAAACGAGTCCCCCACACCCTCAATACCCGCCCTCTTTGTCTTCGATCACAACCCCTTTGGGGGGATTCTTTCTCTGTGCGGGGGGCGGCGGGCGTAGACAAGCGGGCAAACCTGAACGGGCGGACAATCCTTCGTGGGCGTAAATGTGCCCGTCATTGGAATTGGTGTGGGTCCTGCAAAAAGAAAAGGGGGAGAACGAGGGAGAGTGGGAGGAAGGGAGGGGGAGGGACGAAGGAAGAGGGAAAACGCCAGGAGAGAAGGAGCGAAGGGGGGGGCGGCTGATTAGAGGCAGAGAGAGAGAGAGAAAGACAGATAAGAGAGGTGGAGAAAGAGAGAGAGAGAGGGGGGAGAGAGAGAGAGAGAGAGAGAGAAAGAGAGAAAGAAAGAGGGAGGAGGCAGGAGAGGGAAGGGAAAAGGAAGGAGGGAGAGGAGGGAGAGGGGAGAGGGCAGAGAAACATAAGGATGAGGGAAGAGAGGAGGAAGAGAGAAGGGAAGAGAGGAGGGAGGAAGGAGGAGGGAGAGGAGGAGCAGGAAGGTAAGAGCGTAAACGTTCGAAGAAACCCTAAGCGAAAGCGCCGCTCCTGAAGGAAATTTCGGGCGGGAGCCCACGACGGGCGGGCGATCCCCTGACGGGCGGGTGGGGCCGGTGGGACATTCAAACGGGATGCCTAAATATGGCGAGAGCGCGATTCCTAAGTAAATTGTGACGGCGTCCTTGGCGCAGCGTGTTTCCTGAGCGTCGAAATCACGATTTCTGAATAAATCACATGGAAGTCATAGGCGAGAGCGCAATTCCTGAATCAAACGTAAAGGGTTCTCTGGCGGGAGCCGGGGTTTTGATTAAGCTGCAAAGAAATCGTGATTCAATTGCGAAGAAGTCTCAAGCGGGAGCGCAGTTCCTGAGTACTTTGTGAGGAAGTCTCAGATGGGAGCGGGGGTCCTGACTAAATTGCAAGGAAGTCACAAGCGGGAGCACCGATCCTGAGTAAATTGTGAGGAAGTCTCAGGCGGGAGCGCGGGTCCTGAGTAAATTTGGAGGAAGTCTTAAGCGGGAGCCGTTGTTGTTGTAATCCGGGGGGTCAGGGGCATAATTTGAGTAGGAAGAGTTCCCCTGTCAAAAAACAAAGTGCGAGCGTCGAGGGGCACACTTCGATTGGGGAACAACAGTATGCACCTGTGAGGGGGGTCAGCAATGACTATTATTCAAGCGTGAGGGTTCAACAACAACAACACCAACACCAACAACAACAACAACAACAACAACAACAACAACAACAACAACAACAATCATTTTACCCGAACGCTCAGTGTTCTCACCAGTGCCAGGGTTTTCATGCGACGCGAGACAATACCCCCCCTTCGTGGGGGGGCAGTTCAAGCTCTACCAAATATCCAAACGACTCTTCGCGACCACCCAAACCCAGCTTCCCGCCCTATGACGTTGGGACACTTCACTTCGTGGCGTGCGGACGACCGTGGCTACTACAATGGCGTGGGGTACACACCCACAGAACTTGGTCACTTATTCGGGGCGCGCGTGTGCCCAGCATCCTGCAATTGTGACATACAATACATGACACAGACAGACAGAGAGAGAGACAGAGAGCAGACAGAGAGAGAGACAGAGAGAGCGGAGTTGGTCACATTTTTGGTGCAAGTTCCTGAGATCGTCGTGTTTTTTGTTGGTCTTGCGCGCGCGAATGTCCACTTTACTTTTTTTTTGCAAGGGATGTTGAAATTTGATTATGTAAGAACAAGAAAAAGTAGCTCGCGCGAGCTTATGTAACATAAATGTTGAAAAAAAAAAAAAAAAAAAAAAAAAAAAAAAAAACCCAGAAACCCTTTTTTTTTTAAGAACAAGAAAAAGTAGCTCGCGCGAGCTTATGTAACATAAATGTTGAAAAACCATTGGTTTTGTGGGAGTCGGACAGCGCGCGCGGGATGAAATTTGGACATTTTTTTTTGAAAAACCATTGGTTTTTGATGTTTTTATGTTGAAATCGTTACGAAACCTAAGGTTCTGGAAGGATTTCGTCTTGCGCGCGCGAATGTCCACTTTACCTTATTTTTTGCAAGGGATTATTGAAATTTGATTATGTTAGAACAAGAAAAAGTAGCTCGCGCGAGCTCATGTAACATAAATGTTGAAAAACCATTGGTTTTGTAGGATTCGGACAGCGCGCGCGGAAGGACATTTTGACAATTTTTTCTTAAAAAACCATTGGGTTTTTGATGTTTTTATGTTAAAATCGCTACGAAACCTAAGGTTTTGGAAGGATTTCGTCTTGCGCGCACGAATGTCCACTTTACCTTATTTTTTGCAAGGGATTCTTGCAATTTGATCAAGTAAGAACAAGAATTTTCATTTTATGAGACTTCCTCACGAAAATGATGAAAATGTGGCTGCGGCCTAGGCGCGGCGGGGGGGTCGTGCACCAGGGGTCCCAACAATAATTATTCTTAAGAAGAAATAATGTTCAACAACAACAACAACAATTATCCTGGCGAAGGTCCCAATCATATGCAGTTGTGGGTACCGTAATTGTGAATATCTGCTTCGGTAAAGCTCCCTATGGGGCCACGAAGCGCTGCACTGGGCGGGGGGGAACACTGTACTGTGTGGGTGGTGTGCCGAATTGGATTTCCGGGACGCATGCGGACGGTCCCACTGAGGGCTTCGGTGGAGCTCCTTATGGGGCCACGAAGAAGCGCTCTACTGAGTGAACGTAAATGCCAAATTGGGTTTCCGGGACGCATGCGGACGGTCCCACTGGGGGCTTCGGTGGAACCCCCTATGGGGCCACGAAACGCTGCACTGCGCGAGTGAGAATGCCAAATTACACTTCCCGGACGCATACGGACGGTGGCACTGGGGCCTTGGGTGGAGCCCCCCATGGGGCCACGAAACGCTGCATTGGGTGGGTGACAATGCCAAAGTGGGCTTCCGGGACGCATGCGGACGGAGGCACTGGGGCCTTCGGTGGGGTTCCCTATGGGGCCACGAAACGCTGTACTGGGCTTCCGGGGCGCATGCGGACGGGGGCACTGGGACCTTCGGTGGGGCTCCCTGTGGGGCCACGAAGCGCTGTACCGGGCGTGCGGGACGCATGCGGATGGTAGCACTGGGACCTTCGGTGGAGCTCCTTGTGGGGCCACGAAATGCTGTACTGGGTGGGTGAAACGCAGGGAGGAGGGGGAGGAGGGCCACGAAACACTGTACTGCGCGTGCGGGACGCATGCGGACGGGGGCACTGGGGCCTTCGGTGGAGCTCTCTATGGGGTCACGAAACGCTGTACTGGGTGTGCGGGACGCATGCGGACGGTAGCACTGGGACCTTCGGTGGAGCTCCCTATGGGGCCACGAAACGCTGTACTGAGCGTGCGTGACGCATGCGGACGGTAGCACTGGGACCTTCGGTGGGGCTCCCTATGGGGCCACGAAACGCTGTGCTGGGTGGGTGAAACGCAAGAAGTAGGGGGAGGAGGGCCACGAAACGCTGTACTGGGTGTGCGGGACGCATGCGGACGGGGGCACTGGGACCTTCGGTGGAGCTCCCTGTGGGGCCACGAAACGCTGTCCTGGGTGTGCGGAACGCTTGCGGACGGTAGCACTGGGACCTTCGGTGGGACTCCCCATGGGTCCAAGCAGCGCTGTACTGGGCGTGCGGGACGCATGCGGACGGTAGAACTGGGACCTTCGGTGGGGCTCCCTATGGGGCCACGAAGCGCTGTACTGGGCGGGTGAAACGCAGGGAGGAGGGGGAGGAGGGCCACGAAACGCTGTACTGGGTGTGCGGGACTCATGCGGACGGTAGCACTGGGACCTTCGGTGGAGCTCCCTATGGGACCACGAAACGCTGTAGTGAGCGTGCGTGACCCATGCGGACGGTAGCACTGGGACCTTCGGTGGGGCTCCCTATGGGGCCTCGAAACGCTGTACTGGGTGTGCGGGACGCATGCGGACGGTAGCACTGGGACCTTCGGTGGGGCTCCCTATGGGGCCACGAAGCGCTGTACTGGGTGGGTGAAACGCAGGGAGGAGGAGGATGAGGAGGAGGAGGAGGAGAAGGAGGAGGAGGAGGAGGGCCACGAAACGCTGTACTGGGTGTGCGGGACTCATGCGGACGGTGGAGGGGGAGGAAGAGGAGGAGAGAAGGAGAACGCGGGGACCGTCTCTTCAAAACGATGACCCAACACCACAGGATGGTTTGGAACAACAACGACGGCGACGACGAAGACGACGACGACGACGACGACGACGACGACGAAGATGACGACCACGACGACCACGACCCCGGGGCGACGGCAACGGCCAAGGCGTCCGCGGCGACGGCGGCGGCGACAACGACGACGACGACGACGACGACGACGACGACGACGACGAAACAGGCGGCGACGACGACGACGCTGGCGGCGAAGACGACGGCGGCGGCGGCGGCGGGGGCGGGGGCGACGACGGCGGCGGCGGCGGCGACGGCGGCGGCAGCGAGAAGGCGGACAACGACCGCCCTTGAACGCAAAAAGCATATATATATATATATATACACACACCACCACCGTGCCAGGCCAGGACCATCCTGGGCCCTAGGATAGTGTATACGCTCTCCTGGCCGAGGCCAGGAAGGTCTATACACCATCCTAGGGCCCAGGATGGCCCTGGCCTGGCACGGCGTTGACGTATAGATGGTCCCGGGCTCCGGGCCCACGGGCCCACCCCCCCAGATGGTATGGTCCCAGGATTCCTCTGGCCCCCCCCCCCAGATTGCATGGTCCCAGGGACGACGACGACGACGACGACGACGACGACGACGACGGCGACGACGACGACGACGACCACGACGACAACGACGACGGCTGCGGCGGCGACGACGCCGGCGGCGGCGGCGGCGACGACGACGATGACGACGATGACGACGGCGACGACGACGATGACGACGACGACGATGACGACGACGACGACGACGACGACGACGAGACGACGACGACGAGGACGACGACGACGACGACGAGGACGACGACGACGACGACGACGACGACTCTGAACCACCACAGCACCACACCACATCCACAGGGGGGGGGAGGGGGGCACCGCAGCGCAGCACCACGCCACGCCCACCTCTGAACCACCACAGCACCACACCACATCCACGGGGGGGGGGGGGCACCGCAGCGCAGCACCACGCCACGCCCACAGGGGGGGGCGGGGGGGACCATCGCGCGGGGGGGGGGCCCAATGGCATCAGCATTGGGGGGGGGGGGGCAAGCCCTGGACCATAGATGCCTTCGTCGGACCTTTGTCTTTTCGCATTGGCAGAGGTCAGCAGCCGGCGCAGGCGAGCGGCCACTCGGCCATGCTGCGGCGGCCGCCTTCAATGACGGCGAGGAGAGCACGGGGCGCCCCCACCCCCGCCAGCGGAAGGGTCCTCCGCCTGCTCCTCCGCCTGCTCCTCCTCCTCCTGCTGCTCCTCCTCATCCTCCTCCTGCTCCTCCTCCTCCTCCTCCTTCTCCTCCTCCTCCTCCTCCGCCGCCGCCGCCTCCTCCTCCTCTTCCTCCTCCTCCTCCTCGACCTCCTCGTCCTCCTTGTCCTCCTCGTCCTCCTCGTCCACGTCCTCGTCCTCGTCCTACTCCTCCTCCTCGTCCTCCTCCTCCTCCTCCTCCTCGTCCTCCTCCTCCTCCTGCTCCTGCTCCTCCTCCTCCTCCTCCTCCTCCTCCTCCTCCTCCTCCTCCTCCTCCTCCTCCCTCTCCCCCTGCTCCTCCTCCTCCTCCTCCTCCTCCTCCTCCTCCTCCTCCTCCTCTTCCTCCTCCACCTCCTCCACCTCCTGCTCCTCCTCATCCTTCTCCTCCTTCTCCTCCTACCCTCCCGACCCCGTCGCGTTGCGCCCCCCCCAAAAAAAACCACGGACAGTTGTTTGTGCTATGTTCGGCCTCCGGGGCCCCTTACCGAGCCCCGCAACCGTCAAACCAGGGGAGGGAGGTCCAGACCTCTGGGGGTCGACGGTGTGGAAAAATGAAGACATCGGGGGTCGGGGACAGGCCCGATCCCCATCACGATCCCGACCCTCCTCACCCCCTGCTCCGAGTGCACACGCGTGCACTCGGAGCAGCATCGTCAACTGACGTCCTCAGCACCAATCGGGGATCTACTGACCCGGGTCAATCCAGATCCGGGTCAGTCAGGCTGCGCAAGATCCTACAAGGTCCTGCAAGATCCTGCAGGATCCTGCACCCAAGCCCAGGATCCTGCAAGATCTGGCGCTGGGAGTGACCCCCGTTTGCATTAACCCCCGCATTTTGAGCCCCGAACCACTCAAGCACGGCCTCACCGACCCGTAGCAAACCATCCCCTTCCGTGACGCCATCCTCGCCATTCGAGCTCCTCTCTGGCTGCATACATGCGTTTTGGGGCGAGGCGAGGCGGACGTCACGGAAGGGGATGGTTTGCTAGGGGTCGGTTTAGAAGAAGAACAAAAAATGTAAACATACTCTTTTGGCGCTCCGCGCGGATTTCTTGGATCCGCACTGGACCCCCTTCACTGGCGCGCGGAACGTGCCAGGGGCGGCGCTGGAGGCGCAGCCCTGGGGGCCCAGCGCGGATCCAAGAAATCCGCGCGGAGCGCCAAAAGCTTATGTTTATGGCTCAGGCCGCCCCGAACCATCTGAGGGCTACGGCCCTGCCGCCGAGCTCCTGTAGGGGCTGCCCGCCGGGATGATCGGCCCTCCGCTCCGCTCCGCCCTGCCGGCGGGGCAGAAGACGCCCATGGCCAGCGAGAGGCGAGCAGGTCCCCACGACTCCTGGGCCTGCGAGGCGAGCAGAGGCCCAGGGCCAGGATGTCTTACGTAAGCCGAGATGTCGTCAGGTGGCAAGTTCTGGGAACCCTCCTCATCTTCCTCTCGCTCTGTCTTGGCAGTTCTCTCGATAGGATGCCGACGGGCTGTCGAGTCCTTGCTGCATAACGCTCCCGCAAGGGAAGTGCGCATACGCTCTACACTGCACCGTAGCGGGCACATTGACGTTGACCCCCTCATGCGGATGTCATGTCCTGTCCTCTCCTGTCCTGTCCTGTCCTGTCCTGTCCTGTCCTGTCCTGTCCTGTCCTGTCCTGTCCTCCTCCTCCTCCTTGTCCTCCTCCTCCTCCTCCTCCTCCTCCTCCTCGTCCTACTCGGCCTCCTCGTCCTCCTCCTCCTCCTCCTCGTCCTCCTCCTCGTCAACCTCCTCCTCTTCTTCCTCCTCCTTGTCCTCCTCCCCCTCCTCCTGCCTCCTCCTCCCCCTCCTCCCCCTCCCCCTCCTCCCCCCCTCCCCTCCTCCTCCTCCTCCTCCTCCTCCTCCTCTTCCTCCTCCTCCTCCTCCTCCTCCTCCTCCTCCTCCCTGGTCCTGGTCCTCGTCCTCGTCCTCGTCCTCGTCCTCGTCCTCGTCCTCGTCCTCGTCCTTCCTCCTCCTCTTCCTCCCTCGTCCTCCTCCTCCTCCTCCTGCTCCTGCTCCTCCCTTCCTCCTCCTCTTCCTCCAACCCTGCTTCTCCTCCTCCGCTCTTTCCTCCGCCTCCTCCTCCTCCTCCTCCACGCATGTTCCTTATCAGTATCTCCTCCCTGTCGCACCACGAGGCGTGTCGGCAGGGCGGGTAGGGCGTTTGGCTAGAGACTTCCTCACCATGCATGATCGTTAGGCTGAACGCCTGCGAGAGCACGGATGGAGGGCAGCCCGCTTTCGAAATGTGGCTCTGGCCTCTGCGCCGCGCACCTCCGCCTTAAAGGTGTGCACGAGCTTCACGGATTGAGGGCGGTCCGCTTTCAAAATGGGGCTCTCGCCTCAGCGCCGCGAAACGTCGCCTTCGCAAGTTCCAGGAACTTCGCGGATGGAGGGCGGAATGTGGCTCTCGCCGTAGCGCCGCGCACAGTCACTTTAAGAGTTTACAATAGTTACAAAGATTATCATGGCTCCCGTCCCATAGTAACGTTTTGGCACTATGTCGGACTGTCAGGGCGCACCAATTACGTCGATTCGCGGTGTTGAAGTCCCAAGGAAGGTGCTGATTCACGATCGTCACGGGGCAATAGCAACGGTGAGTCGGTGCGTTGAAATCCCAGGAATGGTGTTCTGGCCCAGTTCCGGAGATTCACAAGGTGTATTCCAACGGAGCACTTTCCTCAGTGAAACTACATCCGTGCAGAGGCCTATGAAGAGGGAAATGGGGGGGATGGTTGATTACACTTGTTTTGATCCTCTCATCATGAGCCTTCCCTTCTCCCAATCAGTATCGTCGTCAACATCATCAGCATCAGCATCACCAGCATCAGTATCATCAACATCCCCATCACCAGCATCATCATCATCAGCAGCATCATCAGCATCATCATCATCATCATCATCATCATCATCATCATCATCATCATCATCATCATCATCATCATTATCATCATCATCATCAGCAGCAGCAGCAGCAGTAGCAGTAGGATCATCAGCATCATCAGCATCATCACCATCAGCATGATCAGCGTCGTCATGATCTTCATGATCGTCATCGTCCACAAACTCAGCATCATCATCGTCAGCAGCAGAAGCGTCATCATCATAATCAGCAGAAACATCATCAACAGCAACAGCAACATCGCTATCACCATCACATAATCAGTGTCGCCGTTTGTCCATCATCGTCAGCAGCATCAGCAGCATCGTCGTCGTGATCATCATCATCATCATCAGCATCATCATCATCATCATCATCATCATCATCATCATCATCATCATCATCATCATCATCATCATTACCATCATGCTCGTCATCATTCTCAGCATCGTCACCGTCGTTGACACCATCGCAATCATCACCATGATCAGCATCAGCATCCATCATCCTTACCATCACCGCATCCATAAGTAGCGTCGCCTGCTCCATCATCATCACCATCATCAATACCTGTCATCATCAGCATTAGCATGTTCAAACTCACTATAATCATACTCATCTGCATGAGAATCATCGTCATCATCAGCATCGCCATCATGATCCTCATCAGCATCATCAGTACCATCATCAGTGTTCATGACCATCATCACATACATACCTACCTCAATCACCATCGCCAACACCAGCATCATGATTAACAGCAGCTTCACCGCCATCGGCATCATCATCATCAGCATCACCACCATCACAGTATGCATCATCCTCAGCATTTTCATCTTCAGTTGCATCCGCATCTGCAGTATGCATCATCAGCATCAGCAGCATCAGCATCGTCATCAGCATCATCAACAACAGCATCAACATCAGCAGCATCATCATCACCGTCACCATCACCATCAGCATCAGCATCATCAGCATCATCAGCGTCATCGTCATCGTCATCGTCATCGTCATCATCGTCAGCATCGTCATCGTCACCGTCATCTTCGTCGTCATCATCATCCTCATCATAACAATCATCCACCTGTTCCTCCTCCTCCCCGCCCTTCCTCATCATGCCCCTCCTCATCCTCCATTTCCTCGTCCTCCCCATGCTGTGGTCCCTTCTTCTTCCTCCACCTCCTCCTGGAAGCAACCAGGAAGTGGGTGTCGCCCGCTCGCGAGCCTCACCCGCTCGCGAGCCTCAGGGCGCGGTGGAACTGGGCCGCGTAGTGGTCGATGGCCTGAGCAGCGGCTCCCCGCCGCGACAAGAAGAGGGAGAGGAGGCAGGGGGAAGCGGGGAGGAGAGAGGGAGGAGGCGGAGGAGGAGGCGGAGGAGGAGGCAAGAGAAAGGGAGAAAACAGAAAGCGGCCTGAGATCACGGGAAACAACTGACAGACCTCATCGCCCTCGTGCTCCGAGGCATCCTTGGGATCCTGGGGGGGGGGCTTTCCTGGCGCCCTCGCCGAGGGCCCTGACCGCGACAAGGTCGCGCCCCAGAAGGCGAGCGCTAGCAGGACTTCCTCGCGGGAGCCATTGGCCGGCGGCCTGGCGCCTCCCTGCGGGGGCGGAGGAGGAAGAGGAGAAAGAGGAGGAGGAGGAGGAGGAGGAGGAGGAGGAGGAGGAGGAGGAGAAAGGGGGAAGGAGGAGGAGGAGGAGGAGGAGGAGGGAAGGAGGAGGAGGAAGGGGGGGAGGAGGAGACGTTTCTGGGACGTTTCCCGTGGCGACTGAGATCGCGCGGGCGGAGGAGGAGGAGAAAGAGGAGGAAGAGGAGGAGGAGGAGGAGGAGGAGGAGGAGGAGGAGGAGGAAGGGCGAGGAGGAGGAGACGTTTCTGGGACGTTTCCCGAGGCGACTGAGGTCGCGCGGGCGGAGGAGAAGGAGGAGGAGGAGGAGGAGCGGGACGAAGGGGGAGGGGCAGTGCAGACCTGGGAGGACCCGAACCGTCACCAGTTCCCTCGCAGCCTCGCAAAGGCCACAGGAGCAGATCAAGACTTGTGTTGCTCTCATCGTACTTAAGGACCACATCCCGCAAATCATGTCAAGCACCCAGACAGGTATCGAAACGGTGTCGAATGAGTATCGCCTCCCAAGGCCCGACACGTGAAAACCCGCAATTTTCAATACAGTCTTGCTGCTCGAAATTATTCCTGGTGGTCAAGACCAAAGTAAGTTGGAGCATCATAAATCAACGCTAGATGCTTGGCAGTAGCTCGATAGTGGGGGTGCTCCCCCCTTGATGCGCTTCAGCCGAGACTTGGCCTGAGGCGATCTGTGGCGCCCCTTACACACCGACATCAGAAGCTGCCCGAACCCAAAGCCTTTAGCAGGCTCCGCACCAAGCACAGTACACAAAGGCAGTACCCGCCCGCACGCTGCGCAGATTCGATCCCGCAGAGCATCAGGGCATGCCCTTTCAAATTGAAGGCAGAGGTGACCACGTCGGCGCAGTTCAACGCCCCCCCTCCTCCTCCTCCTCCTCCTCCTCCTCCTCCTCCTCCTTCCTCCTCTCCTCTTCCTCCTCCTCCCTCCTCCCCTCCGTCCTCCTCCTCCAGCTCCTCCTCCCTCCTCCCCCTCCTCCTCCTCCTCCTCCTCGTCCTCCTCCTCCTCGTCCTCCTCCTCCTCCTCTTCTTCCTCCTCCATTCCTTTTCCTTATAGACAACTTCTCCCTGTCGCACCCCGAAGCCAGATTTTAGCGAGGGCCGAGCGTTTCGCCTGAGACTTCCTCACCACTTCTGACTCTGAAGCTTAGAAGGTTGCAACAGCTTCACAGACGGAGGGCGGGTGGTTTTCAGAATGTGGCTCTCGCCTTAGCGCCGCGCACATTCGCTTTAAACAATTGCAAGAGTTTCGCGGATTGAGGGCGGGTGGTGTTCAAAATGTAGCTCTCGCCTTGGCGCCGCGCACATTCGCTTCAAACAAGTGCAAGAACTGCGCCGATTGAAGGCGGGGGGGTTTCAAAATGTAGCTCTCGCCTTAGCGCCGCGTGCATGCGTTTAACAATAATTGCGAGTTTCACGGATCGAGGGCGGTTCCTTTTCAAAATGTGGCTCTTGCCTTAGCGCCGCGCACATTCGTTATAAACACTTGCAAGAGTTCCACGGATTCCCATCATCAACGTACCAGAAATGGTGTTGTGGAAGATTTCAGGATAATGCTGGTGCAACAGTTATGTTGATTCTCTGTGAAGTCCTAAGAATGGCGTTCTGGCACGATTCAGGATCATCAAGACGCAACAGTCACGTTGATCCGTGGCGTCGGAATGCCGAGAACAATGTTTTGGCGGGCCCCCAGGAGGGCTCGAAGAGGCCAGAATCGTTGGTTTTCCGTTGGTTTTTGAAGGAGTTTGGCATTTGCCTCTTCTGGGCATTCCGACGGCTCAAGACGGCCCAAGAGGCCGCCAAGATCGCCCCACCATCGCCCACGAGGCCTCCAAGAAGGCCCCATGACGGCCCAAGAGGCCTCCAAGGCGGCCCCAAGAGGGCCCCCAAGACAGCCCAAGAGACCTCCAAGACGCCCAAGATGGCCTCCAGGATGGCCCCGAAGCGCCCCAAGAGGACCCCAAGTCGGCCCAGAGAGGCCCGGCCGAAATTGGCTCGAAGCTGGCCCAAGACGGCCCAAGAGGCCTCCAAAAGGGCCTCCAGGAAAGCCGGAAACGGCCAAAAACATTCGTTTTCCAAAAGGTTTTGAAGAATTTTGGCATTTGCTTCTTTTCGGCCTTCCGACGGACCGAGACGGCCCAAGAGCCCCCAAAGATCGCCCAAGATGCCTCCAAGATGGCCCAAGAATGGCCCAAGAGGCCCCCAAGACGACCCCAAGAGGCCCCCAAGACGGCCCAGGAGGCCTCTAAGACGCCCAAGATGGCCTCCAAGACAGCCCTGGAGCACCCCAAGAGGGCCCCAAGTCGGCCCAGAGAAGCCCCGCAAACGGCTTCGGGCCAGGAGCCCACCAAGACGGCCGAAGATGGTCCTAAGATGGCCCAAGACGGCCCAAGAGGCCTCCAAGAGGGCTTCCAGGAAGGCCGAAAAAGGCCAAAATCATTAATTTCCCAGGAGTTGTTGTCGGATTGTGGCATTTGCTTTTTTTCAGCCTTCCGACGGCCCGAGACGGCCCAAGAGCCCAAGAGCCCCGAAAGATCGCCCAAGAGGTCTCCAGTATGGCCCCAGAACGGCCCACGAGGCCCCCAAGACGGCCCCAAGAGGCCCCCAAGACAGCCCAAGAGGCCTCCAAGACGCTCAAGGTGGGCCCCAAGACGACCCTGGAGCACGCCAAGAAAGGCCCAAATCGGCCCAGCCTCGCCCACCGTGTTTCCCGAACGCTTTCCAAACCGATTCGGGGAACACATAATCCGATAGCTTGGCAGGCCTCTGGCCACAACGTTTGGCCACATAGGCGTTTCCAAAAAGGCAGGGGGCGGCAGTGATTCGCCGTAGGCGTCTTCGATAACGCCAACGTCCCAATACGCGCTGATGATTCCTATCCACCCCCACATGATGTTCCCAGATGCGCCAAGGCAGCGCCAAGAAGCACCGACGCGACTCTGATATATCCCATTATGATAAAGAGGGGGCCGGCGGCAGGGGGCGAACCCCTTACGGATAATGTTGCACGGGCCGATGAAAAAGAGCTTATTGCAACATCGTTGGCGCGCCTTTGGTTTACACTGGTCCTCCTCCTCCGGTTCCTCACCCTGCCTGCTCTGTATCCTATTCCTCTCGATCTTCATCCTCCAATATCATCATCTTCCTCCCTCCTCATCCTCCTCCGTCTCCGCTCAAGCACATGCATTCTGAGGGTCGTGCATAGCATTGAGGCTATCGTCGGGCCTCGCTGTCGCGCCCGCCGCCTCCACGTAGTGCTTGAAGGGCGCCGAACCGTCGGCATTCGTTTGCGGATGTTTGCGCTGGCAAAGGCGGGCAAATTGCAAATTGCGGATGTGGTGGGCAGTCATTACGGTTGCCCGTAGTTCAGCCGAGTGTCGCATTTTCTTGGTTGGGGATATTCTGCCCTCCCTGGAGGTCAGAGCGCGAGGCTTTTTTATCGTTGTCGCATACCGCAGGGACTGGGTGGCTGTAATCAAGTTTGGGTGCGGTTGTTCATGTTGCAATTTGGGTGCATTCTGCCATTCATGGCTGTCGGAGTGTGAAGGGTTCTCTCCCCACTCACCTAAGGCAGGGGTTGAGTGGCAGTGTTATTCTCTCGAATATGGGGTCGCACTCGCATCCTCCAGGTGGAGTGCCATACTCAATAGCCTCGGAGACGTGCGCATTCAGCTACAACACGCATCATGGCGATATGTGCGTTTGCCAAGCAGCCATGTCCACGTCCCCATGCAGAGTGTCACGGCGATCATCATTCATGCGCCTTGCTGCTCATCGCGCGAAAAAACGGTTCGGAGTTCCGTGTTCGTTTTTGAAGAGTTCAACCCGTTGCACTTGCACTTGAAGTAATGCAGGGCTTGCTGGGGGATGAATCTGAATTTGGCTGAGAATATGTTTGCTTCGTCACTATTAGCATGCGGGCCTCCTGAAACATGGTGAACTCAACTGGTCTAGTGTCGTTTGTGGGAAAGGACATGCCTTGGTAAAGTGTGCGGTTCGTAACTTTCTGTTTCACGCGGTGTCCGTGTTCATTGCCTGTGCAGCTTGAATCGCTTGGGGTTGCCCCTTCGGTGGCCGATTCGTTCGGCACTTTTTGCAAGACTCCCGTGCACCTCTCGCGGCGGTGTGGCATCATGGCATCATGGCGATTCGCGCGTCGCTCGTCTACGGGCTGCTCGGCGTCCAAGATCCTGATGAACTCACAAGCGCTCATATTCCCACAGGTGTGTTCCTAAGCCCTCGTGGTCGTCAATTGCCCGCGGACCCCTCCGCAGAGATTCGCATCGCGAATGAACACATTCCATCCCATTCCATTCCATTACATTTCATTACATTCCGTTCCATCCCATGCCATTCCATTCCTTCCCTTCGTCTACGCCAGCATCCAGGAAGCCAGGATGGGGAGCACCTTAAAACAGACATGCCGTTTTGAAGTCTGGGTTGTCCTGAGTGGTGGACAAGTATGCTATGGGGGTTTTCGTGACGTAATCTTGGGAATGCCGCCATGGCTCACCATTTATCTCAGCGGAATTGGTCTGCGCCCACGGCTAGTATCTCGAGAATCCCCCTCTTATTCCTCGTCTTCGTCCGCCTCTTCCTCCTCCATCCTCCTCCTTTTTTGCAAGGCCGCGGCGCGGGTCTGCCGCGCGCGCCCGAGCTTGCGCCCCCACTCTCCGTCTCCAGCACGGCGCCGAGCCAGTAAACCCCTCCCTCCCTTCCTCCCTCCTCCCTCCCTTCGTCCCTTCCTCCTTTCTCCCTCCCTTCGTCCCGTCCCACCTTGGCATACTTCCCCCTGCCTCATCCCGCCCGCCCGTTCCCTCCGCCCCGGCGGCCAGCCCCGGCGGTCCTGCACCACCCCGTCGTCGGCAGCCTCGCGCGCACGGCGTTCTTCGGCGAGGCCGTCCTGAGCGGCGCCCTCGTCGTCGCCCTGTTCCCTCTGTTCTTCCTCCTCCTCCTCCTCCTCCTCCAGCTCCTCCTCCTCCTCCAGTTCCTCCCCCTCCTCTTCCTCCTCCTCCTCCTCCTCCTCCTCCTCCGCCTCCGCCTCCGCCTCCGCCTCCGCCTCCTCCTCCTCCTCCTCCTCCTCCTCCTCCTCCTTCTTCGTAATCCGCCGACCCCAGAGGCGTTTGAGGGAAAACGCTGTTTGGATCCGCCTATCCTGAACCGATCCCCCCCCATTCACCCCTCCCACACCCCCCTCCTGGCCCCGCCACCCCCCTGCCCCACCACGTCCCGACACCTCCGTTCCACGGCAGCTCTGTTCTTGGCATCCCCTTTCCCATATTTTCTCGCCCGGAAGCTACCGAGGCCCCCCCCGTCGCCACCACCACGCCCCGACACCCCCATCCCACGGCAATTCTGTTTAAGGAACCCCCACCCCACAATTTCTCACGTAAAACCGACCGATACCCCCCTCCTGGCCCGAGCATCCCCACCCCACGGATCCTCTGTTCTTGGGGCCCCCCACCCCACAATTTCTCACCCGAAACCGACCGATACCCCCCTCCTGGCCCCGGCATCCCCGCCCCACGGAACCTATATTCTTGGGGCCCCCCACCCCACAATTTCTCACCCAAAACCGACCGATGCCCCCCTTCTGGCCCCGGCATCCCCACCCCACGCCCAATCCGACCGATACCCCCTTTTGGCCCCGGCATCCCCGCCCCACGTAACCTCTGTTTGTGGGGCCCCCCACCCCACAATCACTCGCCCAAATCAAACCGATGCCCCCCTTCTGGCCCCGGCATCCCCCCAAGAACAGAGGTTCCGTTGGGTGGGGATGCCGGGGCCAAGAGGGGGGTATCGGTCGGTTTTGGGCGAGAATTTGCGGGGTTTGGGGTCCCAAGAGCAGAGGTCCGGCGGGGTGGCGATGCCGCGGCCAGGAAGGGGGCATCGGTCGGTTTTGGAAGAGAAGTTGCGGGGTGGGGGGCCCCAACAACAGAGGTGCCGTTGGGCGGGGATGCCGAGGCCAGGAGGGGAGCATCGGCTGGTTTGGGGCGAGAAGTTGTGTGGGTGTGGTCGGGGGGCCTCAGTAGGCAGCGCGCTGGAGATGCCCTGGGCGCGCTTGGGGCCAGTGGGGCGCGCTGGCCTCTCTTGGCGCGCTGGGGCCCCTCTTGGCGCGCTTGGGGCCTCTGTGGGCGCGTTTGGGCCTCTGTGGGTTGGGCCTGTGCGGGCGCGCTGGGACCTCTTTGTGCTGTGCCAGAGGGCTTCAGTGGGCAGCGTGCAGGGGCCTCGGCGCGCTTGGCGCCCACCATCATCACCATCAGCATCAGCATCAGCATCATCATCAGCATCATCATCATCATCATCATCATCATCATCATCATCATCATCATCATCATCATCATCATCATCTTCATCATCTTCATCATCATCATCATCATCAGCAGCAGCATCATCATCATCATCAACAGCAGCATAATCATCATCATCAACATCAACATCATCATCATCATCATCATCATCATCATCAGCATCATTAGCATCAGCATCAGCAGCAGCATCAGCAGCATCGTCATCATCAGCATCAGCAGCATCATCGTCATCGTCAGCATTACTATCAGCATCATCGTCATCATCAGCAGCATCAGCATCCTCATCAGCATCATCATCAACGTCATCAGAATCATACTCATACTCATACTCATACTCATACTCGTGTTCGTCCTTATCAACATCAGCATCAGCATTACCATCATCAGCGTCATCATCAGCATCCTTATCAGCATTATCGTCATCATCATGATCATCAGACTCAACATACTCATCATTTACAGTATCGTCAGCATCATCGCCATCACCATTATCGTCGGCATCATCGACATCATCAACATCAGCATAAGCAGCAGCATCATCACCATCATCAGCATTATCATCATTATCAGCATCAGCATCATCAGCATCATCACCATCATCAACATCCTCATCATCATCATCATCATCATCATCATTATTATCAGCATCACCAGCATCACCATCATCATCGTCAGCTCCATCATCATGACCACCAGCATCATCATCAGTATAATCAGTATAAGCATCATCATCGTCATCAGCATCATCGTCATCAGCATCAGCATCAGCATCAGCATCAGCATCATCATCGTCATAATCATCATGATCATCCGCATCATCCCGTATCCCGCACCCCTTATCCTTCGTCCCTCATCCCGCATCCCTTGCCCCTCGTCCCTCGTCCCTCGTACCTCGTCCACCTACCCCCTGCCCTCTTCCCTCATCCCTGATCCCTCATTCATCCTCCCTGCTTCTCCATTTCTCCTCCCTCATCCCTCGTCCATCCACCCTCATCCCCCCTCCCTCGTCCTCATCCATCCTCCCTCCTCCCTCGCCCCTCTCGTCCCCCCACCCCCCCTCCCCCACCCCTGGAGGAGCAGACCACGGGAGCGCAGAGGCGCGCTCTCCTTGAGCGCCGAGAGGTGCCCGAGGACCGCCTCGCGCCTGGCCGCGACCCCCCTGGGCTCCTGGGCAGGCCGCCGCGGCTGGGGCGCTCCTCCTCCTCCTCCTCCTCCTCCTCCTCCTCCTCCTCCTCCTCCTCCTCCTCCTCCTCCTCCTCCTCCTCCTCCTCCTCCTCCTATAATTAACAATAGTATTAATAGTACCGATAATATTAATATTCATAGTACCATGCCTAATAACAGTCATAACAGAAACTAGTAATACTAGTAAATATGAATAGTAATAGTATATGTTAGTATTGGTATTATGAACGAATTGATATTAATATGAATTAATATGAACATTAATAATAAGTAATAGTAATACTAATAATACTAGTAATGAACATAAAAATACTATTAATATGAATAAAAATAAGGATTCATATTGATATTAATATTAATAGTCATTAATATTAATATTACTATGACCGTGTCCTTACCACTCCTAATAACAGTAATAGTAATATTACTGATCGGATTACTCGTCTTCGTATGATTCGTATTCGTCGTAGTCGTTGTAGTAGTACTGTGTGTTAGTAGTGTGGTGGTTGTTGGTACGACGATTATTGTTATAAGCACTCGTATGATTCTTGTTTACCTTTAGTATTACTAGTGTACCTATTCTAAATATTATTCGTAGCATCATTCGTCTCCGTATTACTTTGATTCCTCCTCCTTCTCCTTCTTCCCTACCTAGGCTCTGTCTAGAAGGGTTCTTACCCTCTAGCTAAAAGTGGCCGGGCAATGGACCCCGCCCTGGGCGGTTCCCCCAGGATCCGCAACGCGGTTCCCCCAGTCCCCAGGGAGCTTTAGCTTTAGCGTTAGCTTTACCTTTAGCTTTAGCGTTGCTTTAGTTTAGCTGTACCATAGCTTTAGCTTAGCTTTAGTTTAGCGTTAGCTTAGAGTTAGCTTAGATTTAGCTTGGCTTTAGCTTAGCTTTAGCTTAGCTTTAGCTGTGATTTAGCTTAGCGTTAGCTTAGCGTTAGCTTGGCGTTAGCTTAGCTTTAGCTTAGCTTTAGCTTAGCTTTAGCTTAGCTTTAGCTTAGCTTCAGCTTAGCTTCAGCTTAGATTTAGCTTAGCTTTAGCTTAGCTTTAGCTTAGCTGTACCTTGGCTTTACCTTAGTTTTAGCTTAGCTTCAGATTTAGCTTTAGCCTAGCTGTACCATAGCGTTAGCGTAGTTCCAGCTTAGCTTCAGCTTAGCTTCAGCTTAGTTCCAGCTTAGCTTCAGCTTAGCTTTAGCTCAGCTGTAGCTTAGTTTTAGCTTAGCGTTAGCTTAGCTTTAGCTTAGCTTCAACTTAGCGTTATCTTAGCTTTAGCTTAGCTTCAGCTTAGCTGTAGCTTAGCTGTAGCTTAGCTTCAGCTTAGCTTTAGCTTAGCTTTAGCTTAGCGTTAGCTTAGCTTAGTTTAGATGTAGCTTAGTTGTAGCTTACCTTTCGCTTAGCTTTAGCTTAGCTTTAGCTTAGCGTTAGCTTGGATGTAGCTTAATGTTAGCTTATAGTACCTTAGCTTGGCGTTAGATTTAGCTTAGCTTTAGCTTAGCTTTAGCTTAGATTCAGCTTAGCTCTAGCTTAACTTCAGCTTAGCTTCAGCTTAGTGTTTGCTTAGCTTTAGCTTAGCTTTAGCTTAGTTTTAGCTTAGCTGTAGCTTAGCTTTAGCTTAGTGTTAGCTTAGTTTCAGCTTAGCTTTAACTTAGCGGTAGCTTAGCTTTAGCTTTAGCTTAGCTTAGCGTTAGCTTAGCTTCAGCTTAGCTTTACTGTTACTACTAATGCTGCTTTCCTAGGGGCTCCAACTCCTAGGTAGGGTCGCACTGGGATATTCATTATCATTGTTAGTCGTAGTATTCGTATTTTTCGTCTTCGTAGTATTGTTTGACTTCTCATTCGTATTCATACTATGCTGATGTCTCGCAGTATTATTGTTCTTCTTTATATGATTAGGATTCGTCTCAGTATTGATATTACTCCTCCTCTTCCTCCTCCTCCTCCTCCTCGTAGGCTGGCTGTAAGGCGCCGCTCGACCCATAGCGTCAGGGAACCTACACGCCGCCGCGTGGAGGCAACAAGCGGTGACGGCAAGAGCTGAAGAGATCGGAAGAAGCCGAGGTTAGGGTGGACGACAAAGGCCCCACCTCCTTCGACGCCTACTCCCCCAGGCGATCCTCCTCCACCTCCTGCCCCCCACCCCACCCCACACCACCCGAGGCTCGACGGTCGACGTTGTTGGACGCTGCTCGCCCTTCCCTGAAGACAGCCAAAGGCCCTGCCCCCTAACATTCTTCCGCTGCGAGGGGAAACGTCAAGGAAAACCCGACTCGGGGGGGACCATCAACCCCGGTTCGGTGATTCATCGCCAATCGATCGGCGATAAGCTCCCGATAGCGAGCGAAGCCACACGGTGCTGGGCGAAGTGGGCGATCGGGCCCCATCGGCAATCAGTGGGCGATTGGGGGTCGATGCACCTCCCCCCGAGCCTATCCCCCCTAAACGCTTCCCCGAAAGGCCCCCCCCGGCTGCGGTGAGGAGCCGTTGCCCACCTTGTCGCGGCGGCGGCCCCTGCAACACGGTGTGCTTTGCAAACTGATGGCGTGACGCTCAGCCTCGTGGGACCGTGGGCTTTGGAAAGCTCGGAATCAGCGTGTCGCGCCGAAGCGTTGCAGGCCAAAACCAGCGGCGCGACGAGTTTCGAAATGGCTCCCGGCCGTGCGACGTGCCCACGACGATCGAGGAAATGGTATCGAGGATACAAAATGTTGGACAACGTCGGCCCTTCTTGGTCCTCCTGAGGCCTCTGCAAGCCTCGAAAGGCCTTCGGGGGCATCTGCGTGACACCCCATCCGTGAGCTTAGCAGAGCTGGCTCGTGTTTTGCGATGGTCAGTGACTCTGGTTTGCTTCTTGCCGAGTTTCGTGCTCCTGTTTGGGCCCCTTACCCACAAACGCCCCCGAGCGCTGAATGTTCGGCCTACACCTGGACTCACCTCATTGCTGTCCCCGAGCATTCCATTGCTTTCGCGGTTTGTGCCAATGTTGTCAAACAAGCTGCTCTCTGGAAAGAGGTAATGAGGTTGGGAAAACGTATGTACCCTGGTGCGTACTTGCAAAATTGTTCTTTCCCTTCCGTGCTGCTTCCCTGTGAGAAGGGTGCTGCTCACGAGGATGCCGGGATGACGAGGCAGCTGGCCTGGGCAGTCGGGAGCGGGGGCGGAGGGTGGGACATGCGCATGATGATGCTGGCGCTAAGCACCGCCGTGACCCTCCACCCCGCTGGTCGTGATGTGCTCGGTTCCGTCGGCAGGCCTGTTCGGATTGCCAGATGCACGGTGCGCCTGGCTGCTCGGATGCTGCTGTTCTGGGACCCGCTAAACTTGTCGGAAGACGAGCTCATCAAAGCTCCACGGGTTCAGCCAGGTCCCTCCCATCGTTGGCGCCAGTGGGCAGGAGTCTGGAGATGCGAAGTGTGCCTCAGGGACAATCACTCGGAGTCTCTCCCAGCCCATGGGCGGTGCCCAGACACGAGCAAGCTGCAAGCTGGCCGTCTTGACTCGTTGGGTCACCGCGTCATCGCTTTCGATTGTGAGGATGACAGCTATGTTTTTACGTGTGTCAAGTGCTACTGCCATTCCAGTGGCGCCAGCGTTCGTGGTCTCGCGTCGCAATGTTCAGCCCCGACTCGGGCCACGAAGGAGGGCTGGCTCACCTTGCGCGAGCACAGCACACACCCTCACTACAGCAAGAAGGGTGTGAAGGTGCATACTGACGGTTTGATTCAGTGCTTCGACACCTGGTGTTGTGCTTTCGAGCCCTCACCGCCGCCAGCTGCAGTCATTTGGCGGAGAAGGGCGGTTGAGTCCAACTGGGGACGCCCACTGTCGCCCAGATGTCCAAGATCCAGGGCGACACTCCCCGGTTTGTCTGTGGAAGTGCCCACCCCTCCCTCTCGCCTGCTTTCGACTCGCCATCCCTCATCTCCTCCTTCCTCTTCCTCCTCCTCCTCCTCCTCCTCCTCCTCCTCCAACCCTCATGTTCTTCCTCCTCGTCGCCCGCCTCGTCCTCCTCCTCGTCCTTCAACTCCTCTGCCTCCTCGCACCTCCTCCACCCATCCTGTGACCTGCACTTCAGCTCCTCCGCACCTGCCTCCTGAAGTCGTCCCACGCCTCCGGCCTCACCTCTCCTGCTCCCGTCGGAGAAGCAGGAGCAGTGAAACAGCAGCGAGGAGAAGGAGGAGGAGTTCCCATGCTCCTTCTCCTCCTCCTCCTCCTCCTCCTCCGCCTCCTCCGCCTCCTCCTCCTCCCTCCTCCTCCTCGCCTCCTCGTCCTCCTCCTGCTCCTGCTCCTGCTCCTGCTCCTGCTCCTCCTCCTCCGCCTCCTCCTCCTCCTCCTCCTCCTCCTCCTCCTCCTCCTCCTCCTCCTCCTCCTATGCATCCTCTGCATCCTCTGCATGCCCCCCTCCTCTGCACTGTAAGGACTTTCAACGCAGATGTCCTCGGCGAAGTGGAGGCGGGCATCTCCAAGAGACCAGGGGTGCTCTGGCTTCTTTGGGGTGGGCCTGGGACACATCAAAATACACCATCCCTGCATCCTCAAAGCCTTAATCTTTTGAGAATTGCACAGCACTTCCGTCCTCGGAACCCGAAACACTCGTAAATGGCACGGTAATTGCGTGACCGAGGCCACGATACCCCGTACTTTATGCAAGATTCGCGGCCCCGAGGCCACGCCCCCCCCCTCTTGTGACGTACGCCATACTTGCGTCCTCGCAGCCAGACTCCACCGAAAGTAACGCAATGTTCGAGTCCTCGAGGCCATCACCCCTTTGGCCTATACAGTAGTTGCGTCACCGAGGCCGGGAGACCTGGCAAGTTACATATGTTCGAACCCTCGAGGCCACGATCCTTTTGTAGCTTACGCTGCATGCGCGTCCCCGAGGCCACGACCCCTAGTTAATTGCGCGATGCTCGCGTCCCGAAGCCACGATTGCCAGCAAGTTCGCAGTGAAGACTCGCCAGAATTCGAGAGATGTTTTTCAAGTTCGCTGCGCAAGTCGTAGCGCAAGCAAGGCAGCCAGGCAGGCGCCCAAACGGCGCACAAGAAGTACATAACACTTCGAACCACACTTAGGTCGGGCGTGTCCCCCTACAGGCGGATCTTGGGCGGGAAATGAAACATGCTCGAAAAAGCAACAGAATAATACTCAGAAACAAAAATCGTCCCCATACAATGTGTTGACTATTCTTGGATATTAACCCTGTAGAGGGGCACGCCCGACTTAAAACTACACATGCGGAAAATGCAGACATGATCAGAAAGCGTACGGGAAAACGCACGCCGCCCACTGTAGCTTCGGGCGGCCACGTTTGCGCTTGCGGTGCCTCTGCCTTGGTGTGTTCCCTCCAGGCTGAGACTTGAGGTCACGCAGGATGTGGCCATCGGGGAGCTGTGAAGTCCCGGCATTGCTTCACGACGGCGCCCTCGCATCCCAACTTAGCAATGGCATGCCCCATTCTCCCATTCTGAAAGAGAGGGGGGCGGCAGTGGGCGAAGCCCTTACGGATATGGGATGCTCGCGCGCGTGGCTTGCCGCCGTCCCCCTCTCCATCCTCCCTCTTCCAGATGAGCACAGAACGACACCACCACCCCGATTTCTTGGACCTGCGATGGGCCCCCCCTCCCTGGCGCGCGGAGCGAGCCAGGCGGCGCCGCCAGGGGTCCGGCACGTCCTCGTCCGCACTGCCCCTTTGCCTTTGCCCCTCCCCCATCCGTCTTTTGGCGGCGATCCGGAGGGGGCAGGGGGAGGGGGGCAGGCTTCTCAGAAGCAGGCTGCTTCCTAGCGGGGGCGCGCAAACATGGATTGGCGATCCATGGATTTGGCGCGCGGTCGCCAAACCCATGGATCGGGGGAGGTGCCCTCCCCAACATGCGGCCGGTGCCGCCTCGCTCGGCGGCGGAAACCCGCGATTTCCCATGGAAACGGGACCCATCGCTAATCCACGCCCCCTTGATCCATGTTTCCGATCGCCTGACTTTTGGCGGCGAGCACGAGGGGGTAGGGGGAGGGGGGAAGGCTTCTCAGAAGCAGGCTGCTTCTTAGAAGGCGCCGGCCCTCAGTACATCTACGGATCAGGCCCGCGCCTTCTAAGAAGCCTTCCCCCTCCCCCATAACCCCCAGACAAGCGACGTCTTGATTCTTTCGATATGCAGTCCCTGGAAGTCCCGACCCTGTCCCCGGGACCGGCTTTTCTTCCTGGTCCGCTTTCTGACGGCCCCAGAGCCCAGCGAAGGCCCCCAAGGCCGAAAATGGCGAAAAACCGCCCGTGCGCACTGTGGCGAGCCCCTGCGCAACCAGTGGGGCTGGGGGAGGGAGGGCAAAGGGCGAAGAGGGGGAGGGGCAGGGGGTCCACCTCCTCCTCCTCCTCCTCCTCCTCCTCCTCCTCCTCCTCCTCCTCCGGGGAGCGAGAAGGGATGGGGGAGGAGAGTGGAGGGAAGGAGAAGGGGTGGGGAAGAGACAGGGACGACGGAGGAGAGAGGGGGGGATGAGGGAGGGGGGGAGGGGACGACGGAGGAGAGATCTGGGAATGGGGCTGGGGCGGGGAAGAGAGGGGCACGAAGCGCGCCTAACTCCACGCAGGCGGGACTAGCATGGTCTTTCTCTTCCTCCATGCTCCTTGATCCCTTCGCCCTACCCCTGCATCGCGTACCCTTTCGCGATCATTGCACTGCTCGACATCCGACTGTGCGAGTAGAGAGGGGATCTGCGCCATGGTAAGGGATGGGAGGGAGGGGTAGGATGTCAGATATGACGCGAGCGCACCTAGCTTGGCCCTACCCCTCCCCTCCTCCCTCCCTCCTCCCTCCTGCCCCCCCTCCCCTCCTCCTGCCGCTGCCGCCGCCTGCCCCCTCCGCCCCCCCCCCCCTCCCGTCCTTCCCCCTCCCATCCTCCCCCCTCCCTCGTCACCCCTCTCCGTCCCCTCCCCCCGCGCGCTCCCCCCCCCCCCGCGCTTACACCTCCCTCTCCCCTCAGATTCCCTCCCTCCCCCCCCCGCGTGTTCACCCTCCCCGCACCGCCCTCTGCCCTCCTCCAACGCAGCGGTCGCCCCCCCCCCCTCCCCCCTCCCGTCTAAGAAGCACACTTCTGACCGCACGCATGCCTGCACAGTGTGCTGGCCAGTCGCCCTTCCCCAAGACACTGTCGAGACGTCAAGGAAGACGAGAGGAGAAGGTACTGGTGGCAAGCAAGCAAGAAAGACGAGCAGGCAGGGAAGACGAGGCGAGACGGCAGGGAAGACGAAGACGAGCAAGCAGCAGACGAGCAGAGACAGCAGGGAAGACGGCCATCGTGCTATCACAAGGAACGCCGGACACAGGGCACGAAGAGGCTCTGTCTGGCCACGGCAAGCCTCGGTCACGAGGAGGTTCCCCGACCTCGATCCGCGAATAACGGTCCGAAAATCAGGGCCCAGTCTGAGCCCAAAGGAGTCAAAGTCGGAATCGGAAGCCTTGGCAGATCAGTTACCTCTGCAGGAGGAGGAGGAGGAGGAGGAGGAGGACGAGGAGGTGGCGCGTATCTCAGCGGCGCGACTGTATGACGTTGACCCTGTCTTTTGAGGGCTGTGCTGAGGGGGGCCAGAGAGGCGCAACTACATACACACGACTCCCAGAATGCCCCCATACATCTCCCTTCTGCTCCTGGATGTTCGTCGCCCCCTCCACACTTCCACGACTCTCCTACCGATTTCCCTGGGCGTCGACGTTTGTGTGTGTGTGTGCCCGAGTGGCTGTCGCCCCTCGTGAATGCTGCGGAGCTCGTCCGATGGCAGCGGCGTCTCCGAGCTCGCGGAGGGGGGGCGGCCTGCGCGACGCTCGCGTCGAGGAGGGCGCCCTGAAGCGTCTCCGCCTGCCGCTCCAGCTGCACGAGGTCCTGCGGGCACGGCGACCAGCGGTCAGCGGGCGACAACCCACCAGAACGGTCGTGGACGAGGAGTGCGGCATCGGGCCCCAGCGACAGCCTGTTCGAGGACATGGACGGCACGATATGGAAGGCTGCGGGCTCGTGTCAGAGGAGGTGCAGTCGGTGGCGACTGCACATGCAGTCAACCCGTATATAGGAAGCATGCGCGGTAAGGATGCAAGGACCTTGGAGGGCCATGTTGACGTTATTCGGACGAAGTTGGCCAGCGAAAGTCGCTGAGGATGGGTCGAAGGGGCAAGGATGCAAGGGCAGCCTTGGAGAGCTGCCCATCCTTGCTAGCGAGGGTCGACTGTACCAGAACACCCCAAGGCAACCCAGGAAGTCCCAAATGTCAGGTTCGGGGGGGTGCGGCACGGGCTCCATGGATGCCCCCCCCCACACTGGGAGTGGAGGGCAACCTGGGGCCCTCGGGTTGGGCTGGGACGGTTTGGTGGGTGGTGGCGGGAGGCCTCCTCACAATCAGCAGCAGCAGCTGATGCGCCAGCATCGGCATCGGCAGCGACCTCGTCATCACGATCGCCACCACCGCCAGCACCAACATCGTCACCATCGTCACCACAGGCATCATCCGCCTCATCGCCATCATTTTGACATCATCATCATCATCATCATCATCATCATCATCATCATCATCATCAGCAGCAGCAGCAGCAGCAGCAGCATCATCATCATCATCATCACCACCACCATCATCATCATCATCATCGTCATTATCAGCAGCAGCAGCAGCATCAGCATCAGCATCATCAGCATCAGCATCAGCATCAGCATCAGCATCAACATCATCATTATCATGGTCAAAAACATCATCATCGTCGTCATCATCATCGTCAGCATCATCATCACCATGATCATCATAATCGCCTTCGCCGCCGACATTACCAGTATCGCCATCCCAATGAACCATCCCCATGATCGTCGTCGTCCCATTCATTACCGTCATCGTCATGGCTGTCGCCATCAGCATTGCCGCCGTAGTCACCATCAGGAAAATTGCACCGCCATTGTGCAACATTGTGATCGCTGTTGCCAGCGCACATCAAAGCATGCAATCCAATAGCCTCCACCCCCCGTCCAGTCATCCCGTCATCCCCCCTCCCCTCTGTCTGGCCATTGCTGCATCCATCCTTCTGTCAACCAGTCACTCCAGCAACTTGCAGCCTGGTCATTTATGCTTCCTTTCCACCCCAGACCAACAAAAACTGGAGGGGCAGGTGCTGCTGCAGTGCCTGTGCCCAGAACAGCATCGCGGTACGAGCAAGAGGACGAACACGAGACCGAATTCGAAATGCTTTGTATGGCAATGTGTCGTACCGTTTTGCAGTGCACTTGCAACTGGAGCGGCCGCTTAGGATCCTAGCCTCCCATGGAGTCCGACTAGATGGGGTCAGGGATCACAACGCATCGCCGATACATCGCCGAGGCATCGGTGATGCATCGGCGACGTTGGCGTGGAGAAAATCGTGTACCACATCGAGCGGCATCGCCGATGCAACGGCGATGCGGCGCGATCCTCCGACCCCTTCCACTCGGAATCCATTTGTGAGGCCTGGACTCCTGTGGCCTCCTTGGGGCCTGCCAAGAGACCGTTTCTCTATGTTTCACGGTAGCGGCCGTTACCGGCCCCGGCCCCCTCCCCCTTCCATTTGTTCCGCGCAGTTTTGGGAGGAGCAGAGGGGAAGCTGAGGGGAATGACGCGCGACGATTCTTTGCAGTGCCGAATGCAAGAACCTGCGATGGCCCCGGACTCGGGACTCGGGACTCGGGCAGATGGGACGAAGAGGAAGAGGAGAAGGAGGAAGAGGAAGAGGAAGAGGATGAGGAAGATTGTGCACCGTGGCTGCCAGAAACAGCAGAACCGCAAGATCGGTTGCTTAAACTCTGGCCCATGCCAGAAGGAAAAAGCACTGGCCACACTGGGGTAGAGGAGGAAAACTGAAAGGCGAGGGAGGGGACGACAGCAATGCGCGATAGGCGAGCGCGGACTTCAAGCTGCTCCGAATCACCCCAAATAGCTCGAGAAAGGCAGCCGCGGAAGGGGAAGGAGGAACACAGTACACAAGCGAGGGAAACACGTACCAAAAGAGGCCAGACCTAATCATCCCTCTGTTCAGCACCTGTTGCGCCTCGACGGCAAGGAGGAGGAGGAGGAGGAGGAGGAGGAGAAGGACGCCGAGCAGGAAGAGGAGGGGAGGAAAGGAGGAGGAGATGGAGGAGGAAGAGGAGGACGGCGCCTGCAGGCGCCAGGAATGTGCGCGGCCACGGCCCCCTCCCCTTTCCTGGTGCCCTTGCCTTTCGCGCCGGCGCCGCCAGGGAGTGCCCAGGCGCAGCCAAGGAAACTCGAATGGCAAATGCCTGTTGGAATCAGCGACGGGTAGCTGCGGGCAGCTAAGCGCAACGTCTGAGATTGTCGGGAATAGAAAATGGTATTGCTCTACCCTCTCCCTTCCCTCCTCTGCCTTTTCGTCCTCTCCCTCCTCCGCTCAATATAGTTCTCATTATTATTATAATTATTATGAGTATGCTAAACACCATTACTAGTACGAGTAATGGTAGTGTTATTATTACTAGTATGCATAGTCTATGACTATCACCACCAATATTGTTACGATTGCCATTTGCCTTATTTAACAATCGCATTTGTAAATTTACAAACAATGTCATTCGCACTGGTAGTAGTAGACGTGTTATTGTTCGTGTTACCATTGGTACTAAAAGTATGTTTACTTGTGATATCGTTCATACTCGTGTCGTTCGTTTTCTTACTCTGTGCACAAACATAAAACTATTGCTATGAATGCGACAACCCCAGAAGGCGTGTGCGACAACCTTCCTGGTTGCTCTAACACGTCCTCCTCCTCCTCCTCACCTCGACCCCAACCCCCAGGTTCCACGCTGCCCGACCCTAGATTGTGTCATTCTGCATTGCTCGACCACGCTCTCCACCTCCTTCCTGACCTCGAACCCTCCCCAGGTCTCCACATAGCCCGACCCTTCACCCAGCACAAACGTCTGGGGATGGCGTCTTCGGACCCGTCAATTTCGCGCCCGGGACCGACCAGCGCCCCCATCCTCGCCTCGGCATCCCCACCCTTCGAAACTGCATTCTTGGGACCCCCCACCCCGTAATTCCGCGCCCACAACCGACCGACGCCCCACTCCTCGCCTCCGCACCCCCGCCCCTCGGAAGTGCATTCTGGGGGCCCCCCGCCCCGCAATTTCGCGCCCAACGCCGACCCATGGACGCTCTGTTCTTGGGACCGTTTCGCCCGGAACCGACCAGCGCCCCCCTCCTCGCCTCGGGAGTTGCTAAAAAGGTGCCCCCAGGAGAAAGGGCGGCCAGGATCTGGTGCCCCCGGGGAGCAACTCGAGCCAAGAACCGGGATCGGGCGTAGACTGAATCTCCCCAAACTGCGCTGCTCGAGCCAACCCCCCGCGGCGCAGCCGCGCGGCCGTTCGAACGAACGGTCGCGCGCGGCGCCCCCCACCCCGCAGCGCCAACCTGCGCGACGACCCCTGCAAAGGCTCCCGCGCAGAGACCTTGCCAAGAACCCTGCAGTCTCCCCTGCAAAAACATGTCAAGACCATAAAAGACTCCCTGCAAAAACCTCGCCAATAACCTTAAGAAGATCTAGCACTGCCACGCAAGACCCCGCGAGAGACCCTGCAATGCGTCGCGAGTCCCTACGACTTGACCTGCGACGCCTTGGAATTGCCCCTCAATTTCTCCAGCACCCAGCCCTTCGGGCGCAGGACGCTTGAGGAATCCTGTCTTCAGCGGGGGGCCCTCTCGGACCCCTCCCGAGACTTCTGGAAGGCCCCAGGGCGCGGCCCCAAGACAAGCCCGAGAGGGCGCCAGTAGAAGCCAAACAGAGCCCGAGCGGGCCCCAAGAGCGAGCGGCCCGATTGGGACGCATGACGCATTGCGCCAAACTCCGTCTGGCTGGGTTTGGCGCGATGCTTGCTAATGCCTTCTGGGAGCTCTCTTTGGGCCCTCTCCCGGACCTCGTGGGCCCCTCTTTGAAATTTCCGGGCGCTCCTCGGGGCCCTCCCAGGCCGCGCGATATCGTTGGGGCCCAGGCCCCAATGATATCAGAGGAACAGGCTACCGCGCGATATCGTTGGAGCCCGAGCCCCAAAGATATCGCGCGGCCCAGGGAGGGCCCGCAGGGGTCCCCGAGAGGGCCCCAAAGAGTCCCCAAGACCATCGTGGGCCCACTGTGCGGCCGTCTGGGGGCTCTCCTGGGGCTCCTGGCGACAACGAAACTGGAGGCATTATTCCATCCCCCCCCCGTCCACACCCCTTGTCCACCGGCTGTCCCCTTGTTTCACTGCGCGCAGCTACACTTCCCTGACCACGGCGAGCTGCACGGGCATCTTCTCTGAACGGGGCGGCGGGGATACTTTTTTCTCGCGGGCTGACGCGGTCACGCAGTCGCCGAAGGGGCGGCGGCGGGGGCACGCGAAGCGACAAGAATTCGAGGACTGCCGCAAAGCGTCGTCGCAGCGAGTGAAGACGCTGCGAGTGGGCCCCCCGCACGCCCCGACCTTGGCCTGATCCTCGTATTTGGGCCTCCTCGCAAACCAACCCTCAGCGGCGTCACGCCGACGCTCGCGCATGTGAAGGGGCCCTGGGACACACAAATAAATACACACAAATAAAATAATTCCCCATATTTTCCCATATTTTCTGGGTTTTTGTCTTCCCCCCCACTTCCCATATTTCCCCACATTTTCTGGGAAATCGACGATTAATTGTGTCTGTGTGTTTTTTCCCCTCCTGAGCATGGCCTGCATGATGGCCCCCGCGGCCCGCCACCGAGCAGCAACCCCGGCAGCTGGGTCTGCGTGTGCCCGCCGGGAGCTCGCTCGCCCACCCGTGGGAAGACCTGCAGAGGGGCCCGAACGACCCCGGAGCACGATGACTGGCCGACTACCCTCTGGGAGACCTGCCGTCGGCGACTGCGCCGCGTTCGGATTGCAACGAAATCCCCCTCGCGCCACTGTTGCCCTCTCCCAAGTAGTTTGACGAGGCGATTTGGACGAGGGCGCGATTTCACGAATCGTAGCTTGACGAGGTTGAAACGGCACGTGACGACATTTGCCGAACTTTGGCGAACTTTGACGCGAGCGATTTTTTCGAAACACCCTCGCAAAAAATTGACGAGACTTTGATGAATGCCCTCGGGAGGCAAATCTGCTCTGACGACGGCCACTCTGTGCAAATCTTGAAACGGAGATTCGTCAAATCACGCACTCGTCTCGTCAAAATAATCCTCGTCAAACTAGGGGGCGGGGCAAAGAGACATCGCGGACTGCGCAACGGACTGCGCTGCGACCCGAACACGCCGCAGCCGCCGAGGGGGCCACTGCCCGGCACGCTCCTTCGAGCTCCCCCGAGCTCCTCCAATCCCCCCCCCCCAAGGGGCCCAGAGCGGCCCCTTGCCTTCTTGGAAATCGCCCTCCGGACACATGATTGTTCCAAGTAGGTCAGGGCCTCTGCGCCTGGAGATGTTCCCAGTTGTGTTTCTCACGAGATAGGCTTGGAGGGATGCTTTCGACCGGCCTTAGGGGCACTCTTGGGGGCCTCTGGGGCCCCCGTGGGGGCCTCTTGGAGCTGTCTTTGGGCCTGCTTGGGCCCCTCCGAGGGCCGTGGCAAGGGTCCAAGAAGGGACCCACCCGCGTCCGAGCCACATTGGTTTGAAGAGAAAATCGGCGCCTGCGGCGGGCTCGTTGTAGAATTTCTGAAACTTTAGCGCCTACGGCGGGCTTCTCCAGAGTCGCGCGGACTGCCGACGTCCCCACCGACCCCTCACTCTTATCCGCATCTGCGGGGCGCTAAGTATTATTATTCCCCCTCCTCCTCCTCCTCCTCCTCCTCCACCGCCTCCACCGCCTCCTCTCGTCGCCCTCGTCCTCACCATCGGACCCCAAGGCGCCTCACACAAGGACAGAACAACGGATGAGGGAATCGACAGGAGGGAAGGGGGGAGGCAGGCGGGTCCAGGCCCAAACGACCTGCTTGGTTATACTTGGAGGCCTGGAAGTGGGCACCAACACCAACACAGGGGGTTGTCTCCACAGGGGGAAGATGATCCCTGATTTCGGTGTTGGTGGTAATAGTTCGATCACCTTGGATGCCAGAATATTACCACTATCACCGAGATCGGGATGTTCTTCTCTCGGTGGAGGCACACCGCCGAAATTGGTGTTGGTGACAAGCTCTAGGCCTGCGATATACTTCTGTTACCGACTCGTACCCCAGGAGGGGTCTGGGCGCCCGGGGGCCCAGGGGGGAAGCGACCTCGTCGTCGTCGTCGTCCTCCTCCTCCTCCTCCTCCTCCTCCTCCTCCTCCTCCTCCTCCTCCTCCTCCTCCTCCCATTCCTCCTCCGTAAACTCCTCGTCTTGTCGTCCCATTCCTCATGATTGCGCTGCAAAGTGTGACACTGCACAACAACGTGCGCACCACATCGCCGGGGCGCGTCGGGCGCGTGCAGAATGGCGTAAGCCCATGAGATGCACACGGGCCACTACCAACGCAAGCTTACCAACAGCGCACTGCATCATTTCAAGCTGGGTGATTCAAGCAGTCCAGGAGGCTGGAAATACACGCGGTTGCAATCACATGGGGAACATGCGGAGGGCAGTTGCTGGATATACGTGCGGATGGCGGGCGTACTTAGCCACACGAGGGCCGACCCCTGGAAAGACATGCGACATACATGTGTTTACAGCTCTCGCCCAGGCTGGCCACGCCATGTGCATATAGCCGCCTGGTAAGAAACACACGGGACAAATGTCCCATGATGTTGGGTTCAGTTTTCCCAGCGAGGCGGGAACACGACGACGACGGGTGAAGGAAGAATGAGTGGGCGGGAGGGAGGAGCGAGGAGGAGGAAGAGGAGGAAGAAAGGGAGAAGACGAGAGGCGCTCTGCCGCAGCAGATGCCATAGGTATGAGCGCTCTGCCGTAGCAGATCTCTATATATAGGTATCTGCTATCCAAGCTGTCTTTGGTTATTCCTGCGCATTCCCAAACGGCGCCAGCGCGAAACGTGACGTTACTGGCCCCCTCCCCCCCTCCCCCGCTGGTGATGCCCGCTATCGCCCGTGAATAAAACATTGCTCTTCAAAGCTCTCATGTGGCCTCCTGGTGCCTTCTGGGGCCTTGCGCAACACGTCTTTCCTCCTCGGACATCCTGGCTGAGGGGCAACGATAGGGGAGACTGGCTCAGGCGGGAAACATCGACCTGGAATCGGCGATACATCGCCGATAGAGATCGGCGAAATACCCAAGATAGCGCGTCCGCAGGTTCCTGGCCAGGATGGGCTACCGTATCGGGCACCTAATGGCGATCAAAGGCGACTGGGGTCCGATGCATCCCCCCCTGAGCCCATCCCGCCCCGACGATGCCCCAAGTGATTTTCGGGCCATAACTCGGGCCGCCAGCGGCCGTTCGGGACGATCCGGACACCACCCAAACGGCCTCGGCGACGCGCAGCCGCTGGAAGGCACCCCCAGGATGGAAAGCGGACGAGAACCAACGAAAACGCCCGAGGACCTCGAACTCTGAGGGTCGATGCGCTCCCCCCCTGAGCCTATCCCCGCTGACGATGCCCCTGAGGGTCCATCCTCGGGCCTACTGGCGCCTGCGCGAGCGAACGGGGACGACGAGGATGACGGGGAAAATCGCACCGCGCTGCCCTCCCGACCCGCGCCGGGCGCTCCTGCGCGCAGCCCCTTTCGACCGCGTCTATGGTCTCCTTCCCAGCGGGGAGGGATCATCGGCATCCTCCTCCTCCTCCTCCTCATCATCATCATCAGCAGCATCACCATCATCAGCATCATCATCATCATCATCATCATCATCATCATCATCATCATCATCATCATCATCAGCATCATCATCGTCATCATCATCAGCATCATCATCGTCATCATCAGCATCATCATCATCATCGTCATCAGCATCATCATCATCATCATCATCATCATCATCATCGTCGTCATCATCATCATCATCATCATCATCATCATCATCATCATCATCATCATCATCATCATCATCATCATCATCATCATCATCATCATCATCATCATCATCATCATCGTCATCGTCATCGTCATCGTCATCATCACCATCATCCTAATCTCCATCATCCTCATCATCACCCTCATCCGCATCCTCATCCTCCTCCGAATCATCATCATGATCATCATCATCATCAGCAGCAGCATTCTTATCATCAGCAGCATCAGCATCAGCATCAGCATCATCATCATCAGCAGCATGATCACCATTATCAGAATCATCAGCGTCTCCCTCTTCCCCCTCTCCCACTCTCTCTCACTCTCTCTCTCTCATTCTCTCTCTCTCTCTCTCTCTCTCTCTATCTCTATCGTTAGAATATCTCTCTCTTCAGCTCGTTCTCTGTCTCTCGTTCTCTCTCTCTTTATCTTTCATTCTCGTTATATGTACACACGTGTCTATGTACACGTATACACATATGTGTGTATGTCATCATCATCATCATCACCAGCATCATCATCATCATCAGCAGCAACATCATCAGCATCACCATCATCTGAAGCACCATACTCACCGACCGACAGTATCGGTTATCATCACCATCATCCTGATTCTCATCATCGTGAAGTACCATCACCCTACCCCTCCCGACCACCAGCACCACCACGACCACCACCACCACCCTCCATCCAGCCCGCCCTTCCTCCCACCCCATACTCCTCCCGCTGCTCACACCCCACTCCTCATAATCCCCCGTCTTCCTCCCCATGGTCCTCCTCATCCTCCTCCTCCTTATCATCCCCATCAGCATCAGCATCATGATCAACATCAGCATCATCCGCATCCTCATCCTCATCCCCATCCTCAGCATCAGCATCATCATCATCATCATCATCATCATCATCATCATCATCATCATCATTATCATCATCATCATCATCATCATCATCATCATCATCATCATCATCATCATCATCACCATCATCATCATCATCAGCATCATCCTCATATTCATCCTCATCATCATTACCAAACTCATCCTCATCATCATAACCATCATCATCCGCACCATCATACTCATCATCCGAAATTCCATCATCATCATCACAGATATCAGAATCAGAATCAACATCTTCATCACCACCAGCATCGTCGTTACGTGCATCGTTATCATCATCATCAGCAACATCGTTATGATGGCCATCATGGTCAGCATGTTCATCGCCATCAGCATCATCGTCGCCGTCGTTGCCGTCGTCGTCATCATCCTCCTCATCCAAGTAGTCGTCGGCGTCGTAGTCGTCGTCCTCGTCGGCGTCCTTGTCGTCGTCTTCGTCGTTGTCGTGGTCGTCGTGGCCATGGTGGCAATCGTCGTCCCCGGCCTCGTCCTCGTCCTCGTCGTCGTCATCGCTGTCGTCATCTACCATATCGCCGCCGTCATCGTCATTGGCATCGCCGTCATGGTCACAGTCATTGCCATCATCAGCAACACCAACCTCACCATCATCATCACCAACACCATTGCCATCGCCATCATTATTGTCATCGCGTTCATCGCCATGGTCATAGCAAGCACCCGCAGCAACTGCATCATGGCCATCATCAACATCGTCGACATGATCATCGTCATTACCGTCATGTTTCTCACTGTTCCTCATCCTCCTCCTCATCAGCACCTTCCTCGTTCCTGTCTTTTCCTCATCGTCATCCCACTACTCCCTTGCTCAATGCACGCAGTACCTCTCTGTATCTCTCCCTGTCCCTCTCTCTCTCTTTCTCTCTTTCTCTTTCTCTTTCTTTCTCTCTTTCTCTCTCTCTCTCTCTCTCTCTCTCTCTCTCTCTTTCTCTCTCTCTCTTTCTATCTCTCTCTCTCTCTCTCTCTCTCTCTCTCTCTCTCTCTCTCTCTCTCTCTCTCTCTCTCTCTCTCTATATATATATATATATCCCTATCTCTCTCTCGCACCACCCCCGGCGCCGCAACGGGGGGGACGAGGCCCCGCCGCTGGGGCGCAGCGTTCGGTCCGCGGGGGCGCGGCAGCCTCACGCCGCCAGCCCGCGCCTCAGCTCGGCGAGCGCCCGCCCGCCGCACGGCCGTCGGCCGTCGCGACCGCGCACTCCCCCAGCTGGCTGTGCCACAGGGGCCAGGCGCGCGGCCAAGCCCGCCGCACGGCCGTCGGCCGCGGTGACCGCGCACTCGACGCGGGGGCCAGGCGCGCGGCCAAAAGTGCCCGGCGGCGGCCGGCAGGCCGGCCCGCCCGCACGCAGCCAGGGCGGCACGCCAGGCGAACCGCAGCGGCCCGCGGCCGCGTGGCGGGAGCCGCCGACGGCGTCAGCCGAGCGGCTTCCCCGCGCAGGGGTCGCACCTGCCGAGCAGACGGCTCAGGTACAGGCGCTGCTTCTTCTGCCCTGCCGTGTCCAGCGCGCCCTGCGGGATGCGGCCGCCGCAGCTCTGCTTCAGGCCCTTGGCGCGGTCTGCCCCCTGCAGCTCGGCGAAGGCCCCGCATCTGCAGCAGAAGGCATGCTGCCCCGCCTCCCGCATGCTGTGGCCGAGGTCGATGCTGGGCACGGCGATCTCGCTCTGCGGCGCCCTGCCAGCCTGCCGCCGCCGGGGGCTACGCGAGCGCCGCGCGGCCGCAGGGGGCGGCCCCGCCCCGCCTGCGGCGCCGCTGGGGCCCGGCGGCGACGCGGCTGCCGCGGCCGCCGCCAGCGCGCAGGCCGCCGCCACAGAGTGGCATGCGCCGCCTGCGCTGCCGCCGCGACTGGGGGGGGCTGGCGGGCCCCCGCCGTGGGCGGCCCCCCCCTCGGCCTCGGGCTTGCGCAGCCCTACCTCTGCCTACTGCGGGGGGCCATTGATGGCCGCCTCCGCCTCGGAGCCGCCTGCCGCCGCGCCGCCGGTAGCAGCTGCCGCGCCGCTGGAGTCCACGCCTTGCGACGCGCTCGAGCCAGGCCCCATCGGCCCCGCTGCCCGCGCGCCACGAGGCGCCGTCACATGCACAGGGCCCACGCCGCCCCTTCTCCGAGCAGCCTGTCCTCTGCATCGCCAGCCCTGGGGGGGGGCACGCCACGGCAAACCTCGGCGCGCAGGCCCGCCAGCTGCTCTCCGCGCCGTCGGGGCCCCTCAGGTCGAAGATCCAGTCCTCCGCAAAGACCATGATGGTTCGCCTCAGCAGCTGCAGGCCCTGGAGCGTCGTGCGCAGCGGCACCGGCGCGGCGCTGCTGCTGGGGGAGTGGGAGAGGAAGGGAGCGACCCCCCCCTCCCCGCCAGCCCCGCCGCCGCCCCCGCCAGGCGCTTGCGGCGGTTCGGGACCTTCGTCATCTGCGCCAGGCCGCGGCCTCGGCTGCGGCGGGCCGCCTGGCTGCGTCCGCGCCGCGGGCCCCCCGCCTCTGCCCGGCGGGGGCGCGCGGGAGCGGTTCCGCTGGGCCTCGCCCCCACTGCAGGCGGCTGCGCCCTGCCTCCTGCGCGCGCGCCTGGCCTCCAAGGCCGACGCCTGCAGGCCCCTGGTGAGCTCCCACTCGTCGTCGGCGGCTGCGCGCAAGCGCGAGCGGCCTGCCCCCACGCGGTCTGCATTGCTCAGCATTGCCGCGGTGACAGAGGAAGGCCCGCCCTGCCGCCATGTAGCCACGGAACTGGTGGACCCGCACACTGAGCGCCTCGCCCTCCAACTGCAGGGCTCAGTCGATGTGGGCCTCGCGGAAGGGGGCGCCATCCTGCCAGCCCCGCTCGCAGAACTCCTCGGCCTTCCGCAGCTTCTCGGCGCCCAGCCCGTCCGCGCTGGCGCAGTGGAAGAACCCGCTGGATGCGGGTCCACCGAGCAGCCTGCACACGCAGCCCACGCACTCCTGCAGCCAGCGCGCATACGCATGGCTCTGGTCCTGCAGTTCCGTGATCTACCAAGACGCCAGCTGCGCGAGGACGCCCCCTAGGTCGCCTGACCCCCCCCCCCCCCCCAAGCCCGCATGGCAAACTCTCCCCTGCCCGCTGCTGGGGGGGGGGGGGGGGGGGGGGGCGCTGAAGTGGAGGCGCCCGCGTACATTGCTCGAGCAGCTCCACGCGACGCAGGCCCCTTGGCCGCTGCCAAGAGGTACTGCGCCTTCTCCTCCAGGACGTCGGCCTCTGCTGGCCGCACTCTCCCTCCGCGGAGGCCTCCGACGGCGCCCGCCCTGCCGCGCCTGCCCGACCCGTCGGCGCCGCTGCCTGGAGGTGTTCCTGCGCCGCCTGCGTCTCCACCAAGTCCGCCAACTGGGAGCTCAGGTTGGCCGCTTCAGAGCTCGCCAGCAGCTGCGCTCCAGCAGCGCTCTGGCTCTTTGCCGCTCGCATCTGGCCGAGGCGCTCGGGCCTGCACGGCCTGCGCCCCAGGGGGGCCCGAGCCTTGCCCGTGTAGGCTTCCCTCCCGCAGTGGATGCACTGGACCCCGTCGACCCCCACAGTCTGGCACTCGCGGCGCGCGAGGCTGAGCTGCGGACCTGGAAGGAGTTTCGGCTCCGCCTTCCGCATGAACTTCCCATCCTCACCCAGCGGCCTCCACAGGTCGACTTGGCAAATCCTGGCCGCCGCCCAGCCGATGTAGTCCGCCGCGGCGCCCGCTGCAGCTCCGCGCAATCCGCCCAGCAGTTGCCCAGCCAGTCCAGCGGCCCGACGCCCTCCTCCAGCGCCTGCCCCAGCGTGCGACGGGCAGGGGCCCGCCTGCACCGTGGCGGGGGCATGGCCCGAGCTGCTGCTGCGGTCTGCAGCTGTCTCCAGATGCCAGCGCGTCGCCCACGCGCCGACGCCGCCTCTGGGCCCCAGAAGTTGCCCTCCGTCACGAGCGACTGGAGGTCGCTGACAATGAGGTTCGTCGCCCCTGGCTGCGCCCCCGGGGCCAGGCAGGCAAAGCGCTCCGCTCGCCCCACCGCCTGGACTGCCCCTGGGAGCGGGCCATAGGCATCCTTCAGCGGGGACCCGTCGGGCCCAAGGGCCACCACAGCCCAGCCGCACCCGCGGGCCTCAGGGGCCTCGGAGGCGTGGAACGAGCCATCTGCGTATACAACTGACGGCCGGGGGGGCCCCTGCTGCCCCCCAGCCGATGACCGAATGAGTCGACGGCGCCGCAGGCAG
>CAUYUJ010017765.1:55000-76586 GCA_963575745.1 Prorocentrum cordatum
ACGATTGAGGCGCATGCCGAAGCGCCTCTGTGGCCGACGAACATGTCCGCGACTATCTTCGATGCCTTGGCATCTGCGTCTGCGCCCGCGAGGTGGCGATGATGGATGGAGCGGAGCTGGATATGTGTGTATATATATATATATATATGTGTGTATTCGCCCTGACCAAAGGTAACATTACCGTCGCCGTCCTTCGCGCGCCTCACAGCACAGCTCGTTTATGCGTGCTTGATGAATTTACACTTGCTAACAGTATCCTCGACACACATGACGCACCTGTCGATAGCGCCCTCAGCGCCGGCCATATTTACGTCATCAACGTGCTTACCCGTAAGAAAGGTTCGAGTTTGACTCGAACTCCTCGCTGTAGGACGCGGGTTTGAGACCGAGCCCCCCGTGGTCTTTCTGAGCCTCAGTGAGAAGGCTCTCGGTGCATCCTTGGCGCAAGCACCTGGCTTGAGACAGCGCAGGCAGTGCTTCGACTCATCGCAGTGCTCGAATCCTGGGAGGGATCCGAGCACAGATGCCGGCCCAGGCGGCAATATAAAGCACGCCACGCGCCCCTTTTCACCGGTTGCTTCAGCATGTCCCTGATAGTTGAATCCTTTCAGGAAAGCAATGGTGATGTCAAGGGTGGCAATGATCCACTGCTCCTTGCACGCTGTCGCTCTGGCGAGCAGTCGCTGACTCGACCGCCGCGCCGTTCCTGAGAACGTCTCCACATCGAAGGCTTCGAGGCCCATGGAACCCCGAAGTACATTGCGTAGTCTGATGGTACCTTCCATCTCGCCCTTCTCGTTCTTGACGATTTTCCATTATATGCGCGTCTCGAAGTCATGATGTTCGACGCATTAGATGTCTCGTAGTTTGAAACACATATTGTCAGACCATGTCACGAGTTCAGTGTAAAGGGCCTTCGATACCTTGACTGGCTTCGCCTGGGTATCAGCCATCGCGAGGAAGTCGTCCTCCTTGACGACTACAGCGCATTTAGCTGCAGCGGTGCCTAGACTATTCTCGCCTGGTGGTCACACGGTCGAACTACAGCATTATACGCTGTTGTTCGGATAGGGCTACCCTTGACATGTCTGCAGCGAAGCACAGCACTGCATATTGCCCGTGCCCGTTTAAGTCCAATCCATAACTGTCGCCTTCGTCCGTGGAGCACAGCGGAACATGATATGTTTCCGTCGTGTCTATGTCCTGTGTGTCGCCCCACGTAGGCAGGTGCCCCCGCGTTCTTCAGCGTCTGTAACCAGCGCACTGTTGTCGGTGATCATCTGTGGGTACAGTGCAGAGGTCGTCTATTAGAGTTGCCTCCCGTACTTCTCTTTCGTCTTGCAGTTCTGTGCACCACACTTCCATAATGCGTGCCGCGAAGTCCGCCTCTGATTCCTCAAAGATGGTGGGGAACCGTCCGTCTCCCTGTGGTGATTCGACTTCCGGCCTGTATTGGTACGCCAGCCAGTTCTTCGAACTTCGCCACGTCTTGGTCAAAGCCCGCTTGAGGTTGAGTGGACTTCAGGCACTGGATGATCCTAGAATGTGCTGACCGAGTTATATCATACGTTTGGGGCAGTGGTTTCGGTTTCGTAGTAATGGTCGCCTGGGTTCAAGTCATTGTCATATTGCACCAATGTACAAGTGTCAGCATATGTCACCGGAGGTATCTTGTGAAGACTCTTATCCAACCTGGCAGAGACTACGTTTTCGATAAGAACCAAGTTCTGATGAGGTACTCAAGAGCTTAGTGCGATGTAGGAGATAGCCGGCTTGCACTCGTCATCTGGAGCACCCCGTTTTGGGTCGGGAGGTAACCATATGTCATGGCAGGTCGCCCCAAAGGTGGAGTGGCCGCGAATGCCAGCGCAGTCCGCACAGCTGCGCTGCCCGAGCCAATCTCTCGAGCGATCAAAGCTTCAATGTATGGTGAATGTCGTGCATCGCCGCACTGGACTTGTACATCGCGATTTCCCACTCCCATGATGACTTGACCCCTGTCGGGATCAATTCGCACGGCCGGGAAAGGTCCATTCCAGCAAGCCCAGTCGTCCTTTGTGGTAGTAGGGCGATGATAGTCAACCAGATCCCCTTCGTCATAGCAATGCTGACCAGGGATAGCAGTCTTAGCCCACAGTGCACGGCTCGTTTCTGCCACTGCAGTGGCTTGAATAATTGCCCTAATGCTTACCCGGCATGGTTTGTTCTCGAAAGCGGTCGGATGTGTCTGTCTGCTGTTCGTGGTCCACGAACGGGCAAGTCGGGTGGCATCGACAGTTGCCGACCGAACAGTGCGCTGCATGGATATGCCTCATTGCGAAAGGTAAACGCGGTGGCGGCAAACGAGGCTTCGTGCAGTAGACTTGTAAACACAAGAGGTATGTCTAACCTGTGGAGCTCAGCCTCCACGACATGAAGTAGGCGTCGTGGCAAGGCATTTCTTGCTTCCATGGCAGTGCAGCGCGCAGTCCACGCGCACGCATCCTCAGCTCAATGCATTTTGCCTTCAGGACTGCCTGCGCGGTGTCGTTGTTGAGCGCACCTCCTCCGTCGGAGTAAGGTCTTTGGCGGGTCCGAAAGGCATCCAGCATTGATTATACGCGTATGAGATACTCGCAAGGGTTTTGTCTGGCATCCCTATTCCATCGCCATATCGAATGTAGCAATCGATTATATGAAACAGATACTGCTCCTGGTTGCAGAACATCAGATCGCATTCGACTTCACCGTTAAGCTCGCAAGGAAGTGCAACAGACGGCATGACGGCATGCAACTGGCCTGTCCCAAGCCCTGCGCGCCCGAAATGTGTCACATACGCCTTTTATCAAGTTTAGCCTGACGCTGCCCAGACCAGCCTTGGTTAAGACGAGTCTCATCTTGGGCTCTCTTGCGTGGAACCACCACAAATGTAGTTTTCGCAACTCGCGCGTTGCCACGCATGGGTCAAGCCACGCAAATGTGTAAACTAATTTGCACCTCGAACCTTGACCAGTCTGGAAGCCTTGGACGAACAGCAGGGTCACCCGCAGGTGGTGGTGGAGGTGGGCCCCCTCCGTGCTGTCGCCCTTGTCTAGCCACTATTTGTGGTGGTCGTCTGTGATCGTCCGCCCGAGCTGCCTGCTCCGCTCGAAACAGGTTGCCCCGCAGCCGGTTCAGCGGCATGTCTGCCTACTGCGATGTCGTGGCTCCTGGCGACATCTGTTGGTCCAGCTCTGGAACCAGGCCTCGGAGCTGGTAGCGTCGCAGTTTGTTTGGCGGCCGGTGCCTCGGATGCAGCTAACGCCGCTGGTTGTGGTGCGTCGGAAGCGGCTGCCGCCGCAAATCGCGGGGCCGCTTGTTTGGCAGGAGCCGGAGGCCCCTGCCCGTGAATGTCAGGCTGCTTCCACGGTTTGGCGAATTCGCATTTGCCTGGCGCGCGTAGGTGACGAGGTTTAGTCTGACCGCAGTTATTCTTGCAGCTGGGGCATACCCAATAGTAATCCTCTTTGTCGTACCACCTACAGTGTTTAGGGGCTCTGTCGTGAGATGGGGAGTGCACGTTAACTTGTCCGCACGCGCTGGACACCCATCCTCCTGAAGGTGGCCCCATCATCGATCCATCAGAATTTCGACGGATACTTGGGTCATCCACGTCGAATCCTCGCGTGTTCGCGACCCGAACAAGCCGCATGAGGATGATCATGAAAAGAACCACGGTTCACTAAGGCCATGTTGCGTGCAATCTGAACTGCTTCAACGAAGAGGGATGACATACTCGGAGTACATTGGGCTGCCATGGCCAGTTCCTCGTTGCAAACCGAAGCACGTTGACGTTGGCCCGCGCGCCGCTTGCTCTCAGAAGGCATCAGCAATAGACGGTGGTCGGTCATCCACCCAAGTGCCCACACGTTGTTCTCGCAGGTAAAACCGCCGGAGGTCGTCTTGGCGTTCGGCAACCCTTCCACAAACCTTAATGCGTGGAAGGTCTGCCTTGTGATGTTCATACCACGTGTCGCAGTTGACCTTCGACATGGAGTAGGACGGTAGTCCAGTCTTCTTTCAGTCGGGCTGTAGTATAACAACATTTACAAAACAACCATCCAAGTAGTGCATTACTGCATGCTGGACTTCTTTGTTTCCGAGGTCAACGAGAGAACGTTTGTCGAGGTTTCCCCTGAGGATAGACCTCGGCTGAAGGCTGACTGCGATATTCCCTCATTAACTTCACGCAGTTCCAGCATGTCTGCCTTGTTTGGGCCGCAGCACAAGGTTGAGATTATGGAGAACACAGCAGCACGTGCATCCGCAGGTAGCCCCGCTGGAAGTGCAATGAAAGTTTCTTCGTCTTCGTCATTGTCGGTGTCTTGGAGAACGTCAGTGCACTATGCTCCACGCCCGAAGCCCCTTCAGGTCCTCGCCGCAGTCGTCGTTGCCGTCTTCGACCATATTGGGTATATTGCGTGGTTTGGCGCCGTCTTCTTCGTCAGCGTTCTGCTTGTCTTTCAGTTTTCTCTGGGCGTCGGCGTGTAGTGCTGTCTGTTGTTGTTCATCATCAAGCGAAGTGAGTGTCGGAAATTCGGAAATAGGGGGTAGCGCGCGGCCACGCTCAATCGAGGGGGTAGGAAGACGATCGTCATCGACGGTCGCCACCTGCCTTGGGCGCGGTCGCTGCCCTTCGTTTCCGAATAGGACTGGCGCCAGAGGCTCCCAGTACAGTCGCGTAACGTTCGTCACGCCATTTGGTAACGGCGCATTGCAATTGCACCCGATAGGTTGGTCTTGAACCTTGATGTCATGTATGCCAGTATTGTCGCCGAGGTTCATCGCCACCCGGCGTGTCACAAGCTCCCATTGAGAGCCATTCGTAGGGGGGGCTGGACGCAAGTCCGAGTGCGCACGCTGGGGTGTCCAGCACTTGTAAGATGTCTCAATGTTTTGTAATGGCCTATTTGGTCAATCAGCCTCGCAGTCACGATAGCGATCGTTTTGTTTCGCTGTTCCGCCCCCTGGGCGCCCTGGCCGTACCAGTCTAACTCGCGCTCTGCTTGTTCAGCAGGTCCCCCCGCGATTTGGCACGTGCACCTCCGCAGATTGAGGGGAATGCGCGCGTAGGTGGTTGCCGCCTGTAGGTGCGAGCCGCTCGGCAAACGACTTCGAATCGTCGAACTTCAGACCAAAGTGACAACATCGCAGCCGCATGATCTGCATGCCTAAATGTTTTAAAAATATCGCGCGCGGGACCAGCTCTCCAGAAGTAGCCTGGGGGGCCCATAAATGCCCGAGCATTGACCATGAGATGTTGGATGCGTTGCCAATGTGGCCCCGCCCGATTCCATGGCAGTCGCACGTGCCAGTCAGCGGGCGTCGCCCCCCGCAGTAGCTGGCAATCCCCCGAGGGCACACCACCCAAGCACTGTGCACGAGTAGAGGTCATCACCTCTGCGCGTGCAATGCGGTTGCACATGTATCCTCGAGCTCGAAGTTCAGCGCAGGCTGTTCGTATATCTTCAATGACAAGGGCACGAGAGTGATATTGATAAGATGAGCGATCCTTTTCTACGGCAGCCGCACAGCCGGGCCCGCCGCCACCCCTGGCACACGCAGCCGGCGCCTGGGAAACGCGTGCAGGTGCCCCCGCGCCTGAAGACAGCACCTCAGTGTTCGGCCTGTCTGGGCGAGCGCGAGTGGCCGCGGCGCGCGCCTGGCCCCGTGGCTCATTTTCAAGCCACGGGGGCGTCCAAATGCCCGTGCCATGGGCCCTTGAGCCACTGGTCGATGCACAGCACCTCTCGGCAGTGTCTCTCGGTGCGGCGGGTTGCCCCGCAATGCTCAGTAGCAGGCTGCCCCGCTTGGCTGTTGGGCGGCGTCCACTTGCTGCCTTCCTCGTAAATGGCCGGATACACCTTCGCCTGCAACTTCCTCGCAGCGGTGCCCTGATCGGCAGGCGTGGGTCTGCCACCGTGCACCGTGTTCCTGCGACGTCAGGTCTTAAGGGCGTTGCCCACCATAGACTGGATCGCGTATGAAAGGGTCTCCTCATTCATGGATAGGCCGATGCCCTTGGCGCCCTGGGACATCATGCATGCGCGAGCGCCGGCAGCAGCGGGCGCCCCAGCGCTGCTAGAGGCAGGTTGCCCCGCAAACGGCCCCGCATCCGTGGTCTCCTTGATGGGCGCGGACGTCTCCTCGCACTGAGGGTTGGTCATAATGGCGAAAACTGTCGAACCATCGGCCTCCGTTGCTACCCCGTTCTCGTCAAATCCAACACTCGGGCACCCTTACTACCAAGGAGGAACCTGTGCATGCCTGCACCTGGGATGACCATCTTTTCACGCCCCTGTTCAAGGACCACGATGGCGCGCATGTTCGCCACGCTTCTCAATCCCAGGATTGCGGGCAGATTCTCGCCAGACCCCTCTGCCACATTGGCTGAGTAAATGTCTAACCTGGCAATGGCGGGTGTCCCCGCAGAGTCGCCCATATATGTGCAAGCGATCTTGCAATGTAGTGACGCGTTGCAAACGGCGGCTCAATTTCCCACTCCGGTCACGTACAATATCTTCTCCAGATCCAGCTTCTTGATATCGTGACCATGCGAGCGTGAATCCCGCTCGAATGTCGGCGCAGTTGTCAAACCAATGGTGTTTATGATGCTGCCGATGTCCAGCAGCATGGACAGCACCATTCAATCATGGTTCCACAGTTCGCAAATTGGGCTAAACATGTCGTTCGCCGAATATGCCCGGCACAGCGAACAGCGCTGTGCCACGCGTGCCCGTACGGCACCAGGACGCAGCACCGGTCCCTCGTCATAGAGGTAAAGACGTTCATGTACCCCTGGCCTCCTCCTCCGCCTCTGTGATAGGTTGCTGCTGAAGAGCCCATTCACAAGGGTACTCATCATATCGAGAGGGATGCTGCCGCGCAAGCGGCATCTTCTCAAAGGTGTCCTCGTCGGCGCGCACGGCGATCTAATCGTCTGCGTTGATCATCAGCACCGCGCGCAGCATGTCGCGCTCAGATATGGCACTGGCACGGCTGCGCACACTCGCTGGGCTCTCGGTTCTGCGCGAGCGTAGCGGGTTTGGCCGCGCCCTGCCATATGGCGAGCGAAGCCATTGTGTGCTTGCCTCCGTGGCTCTGTCCACGCGTCTCAGCCACGCGTCATTGGCGGGCGACCCTGCTGGCGTCGTTGCAGCAAGTGCCCCTGCAATGGCCGCTGACTCGGCGACCAGCGGCATCTGCGCGCCTGCAACTGACGTCGCTGCTGCTGGGTTTGGCCACGCGTATGGAGGTGCAGCAGTCTGCCCCACAGATGCCGCAGGTATCCCTGCAGTAGCTGTAGCGCCTGCCATCGCGGCGGTGATGCGGCTCAGCTCCTAACGGAGGTCTCTGAGTGCATTTGCCCCGTGGGGTATTTCTCCACGTCGATCAACTGCGTTATGCTCCCCGGCAAAGGCAACATGAAACTCAGCTGCGATGAGGAGGCCTACGCCTCTGCAGATGTCACACGGTGCCTCACTTGGGGGGCCTTCCAGCTGTCGCCCCACGTGCGCGTGTGCTACACGGCCCCAACACTGCGCATGGAAGATATGGGCACGTTGAAGCCTCCACACCTTGTCTTGGCATGCAAACTCTTCGAGGCATATGGCGCACTTTGTACTGATGATCGGTGGCGTTACCGACGGCCAAATGCGCGCCTGCCGCTCAAGCGTGGTTTCTCCCATCTCCTAGCGTCTAGGCGGGACTGCAGGTGCCACTGGTGGCCCCATGGGCATTGATCTCATCGCAGGGATCGCTGAAAGGCCAAATTCGTCTTGTCCCGCGGCTGACGGAGCAGCGGGTGCCCCCGCACGATTCATCACGCGACGTGCCTGCCGCGCCTGATAACGCCGCTGGCGAGCAAGCTGCATCGAAAGGTTGGCCTGCTGCGCCTCATGGATGGCCAGTATTTCGGGACGCAGCTCCCCCATCGATGTAGGTACAACCAACTCTGGAACGCGTGGCTTCACCTCTTGGTCCACGGAGGCTGCCAGGCACCCAATGGGGCACCTGGCCAGGGATACCAGCCTCGTATCCAGCTCCCCGTGTTCGCTGGGACCTGTAGAAATCGTCTGCTGTCTCCCGTGTGTACGGGTTTTCGGGTTGGCTACCGACCCGAGGGACCCCCGTCGCTTGCGCATAATAATCAGGAAGCATGGAGGAATCCATTTGTGGTGCCACTGGCCTCTCGGCCGCCGTCGGATCATAGGTCGGACGGCTGAAAATCGCCGGTCTGTATCCACACCTGTTCGGATGGTTCTGCGATGGATTACCATCAGGAACATGCTCCCAAGGTGGAGCCCAGCTGGCGTTTGGAAGGTCTTCTCCGTCCCGCCCCATGATCTCCATGGCCTCTTTGGATCTGCCTTTGCATCCACTGCTGCTATCCCAAGCTGTCCCAATAGGCCGTCGGCCCCCTGGGCAGCCTCCTGGCCCATGATGGCAGGTTGCCCCGCAGCAGCACGCGGGGGTGCGAAGGGCGACGCGGCCTGCAAGGCTTGGTAGGGCTGTGGATCCATCATATTGCGTCGGAGCCCGGCCTGCAAGCTGATCGTGCTCCCAGCACTCTGTGCAAAACCAAATGGGCTCGTGGCCGTGCTCATGGGCGCGAACGCAGCGGGTTGCCCCGCGGGCACAAGCATCTGATGTGCCCGTTTGCGCCACGGGTCGTTCGCGTAGAGCCCGCCATTCGGCGCAACTCCACTGGATGTCGCGCCAGACACAGCGGCGCTCTGAGCTTAAATCCATGATTCATCCGAGCCGTCTACAGGTGCCCCCGCTTGATACACCTCTTGTACCATGAATATCGAGGCGCGCTGCGCCTCCGCCGTAGGTGTCAACGCAGGGGCGCGCAAGATGCAGGGAGTGTCCGGCACCATCCAGCCCTTCAATGTGGAAGGATCGAATGCGGACTCGCACCAGTCCATCGGCACACACATGGACCTTGGCGGCTCACCCCGCAGAGTGTACATATACATTTCGCTGACCCATACTTGCCCAACTCGGTCGCACGCGCGCTGGACAGCGTCATGCTTGATGCCGATAAGTTGGACAAGGCGGCTCACAGGGATCTGGCCGTTGATACCCGAGGTCGTGATGATGTCGTCGGCAGGTCGCCAGACCGGGATCTTGTCGCGAAGCAGATTCTCGAGGCTCGCCAAGATCAGAACTTCGGAGTCCATCCGCAAGCCTGACTGAATCCAACCATCTCCAGGTAAGTACGGGCATGCATGAATCATCTGCCTGCCCGAGTGTTTCTTAGGATTGTCCTCGCTACGGCAGGACAGACCGACGTTCAATATGCTCGGGACGTTCGCCCCTTGGACGCCGTACATTAATCAGCGCGGCGCTCCCGGTTCTGCCGGATCTATTACTCAAGAGCACAGTAATTCTGGACATTTGATGCCTGGGCTGCCGCGTCCATTGCTGGGCCGCAGGAAAAAATGTCGGGCGGGCTTCCCCGCTGAATTTGAGCTTCTTCACCTGGGGCCGTTTTCGTTGCATGCCAGACCTATCTACCATCTCGCATAACCTAAGCAATGCCTTTGCTCGGCATGCCCAATGCCTACCCCGGAGGCGCCACCCAGGTGATGCTCGCGCCAGTCTTCGTGGTTCCTCGGCGGCCAATTCTCGAGCAAGTCTCCGAGGCCCACCCAGCCGTCGGACTCGTCGAACGAGGTGACGCTTCCTGTAAACCGATACCAGGTCCTGTCTTTGTGAGATGGTTTGCGCCGAGTGGCTGTGGCTAGCCACTCCGAGCATTGGCGCTGTTCCTTATCCTTCAGTAGCGTTGCATCTTCGTTCGCAGCGTAAAGTGTCCTGGACAGGCATTCGGCCGCAGAAGCGTAGCTAGTGGCAGGCTGTGTCCGCAAATAGTTGCGGAGGCGCTGGCGTTCGACAGCATCCTCATCAGCGCGCGTGGCGGCGCAAGCTGTCCAGTTCTGCACCGCTCTATAGCGGCTCGAACCGTAGTCAGCATGGGGCCTGAATGCAGGGTTGACCATCGTCTGCTGACGAGTGCCCAGGGACTCCCAGCAGCGCCTGCTGCCTTCGTTTAGCTCAGGGATAATAGCAAGTTGCCCCGCAGATGCAGATGATGGTTCAGCGGGTGCCCCCGCGCGGACCAAAGCTGCAGCTGGCGCTGCGGGCGAGCTTGCACTCCCAGATGACTTGTCTTTTTCGCGTAAATCAGAACTGGCATCTGGCAATTTTCAGAGCCGCCCCCGATGTCTTCGACGCAGTCTGAGGCGCCGTGTCGCTTCATCTGGCTGCGAGGAACGGGCCCTGGATGAACCTTCCAGGGGCGGCGCCCAACCAGGCCCCCCATGGAGCCTGCCAGGCGCGGGGCCGCGAAGGGCCACAGGCCCCTTCGGCTTGGGCGCGCTGTCGCCCTGGAACACCGATGCTGCGGCCGCCGCTGCTGGCCCCCTGGGGCGCTGTCTGCGGGCGGGTTCCCCCGCGGCCCCTTGATGTTGAACTTCCAGGGTCGGCCTCTGCCGGGCCGGTTCTTTCCTTATGCTTGGGGGGCCCCGGAGCTGGTGACCTTGATTTTGAGGAACTTGATGATCGAGACATATAAACTTCCTTCTCGCCAAGATTCTTCGGGGGCCCCGGGGCTTGGAACGGTTTCTCAGCGGGCGCCCCCGCGCTAGAAGATGCGGCGGGCTCCCCCGCGTCACGGGGCGATGGTCTGTCTCACGGAGGCTTTCGCGCCGGCCCGTGGAATGCCGCGCCCTCCATCTCAGACCCGCTCTCATACTCCAAATCATATCGCCCATTGCTCAAATTGCGGAGCACCTCGCAGGTTATCCAACCAATCCCTCTGCGAACGCAACTGTCGTACCTGGTGCAATGCCCATGTCCTCCGTTATCTTGGCAGAGATGTCTTTTTCTGTGCCCATTGAATCGCAGCTGTCGGTCTCGCTGGCACACTCCGAATCAGGAGCAGGAGCAGCAGGGCCAACTGCTGGAGCAAGGACCTTCATTCAGGTCCTCCCAATGTTGCTCAACACGTTTTACCTCATGTTCAATGAGCTGCCGGTGGCCATCTTTGGTCAAACATCTTTCGCCGGGACCACAGGTCGGATCTACCCTGCGCCCCGGGCCGCCCCCGCGGGGCCAGGCCCGCGGAGCCTTCTCAAAGTTAGGGCTCCGAAGGGCGCCCCATCGGACATTCTGGTCTGTGGTCCGCAGAATGCTCGCAGCTGCAGACCCGCCCTCGGCGCCCTTGTCGAACCTTAATGATGGCCCTTTTTGCGCCCCTCTTTTCCAGCGTCGCGGCCGACTGGGCTCCATAACCTCTGTTGGCGAAGCCGATTTTGCCCCGATCATCCAGCGTCACCTGGCGGAGTGAATGCCAGTGGCGGATGCCGTGATCGGTGGAACCTCGGTCAAGCCAACGCCGCATGTCTGCTGCTGAGACACATTGGCGGGCAAGACCATGGCCTTCGCAACTGACAGGTCGACGCGGGCGTCGGCCTTCGGGCCCGCCTGGGCGATCGTCGCCCTGAGGCGGGCGCCCCCGCGAACGCCCCCTTCCAGGTGGAGTTCTTGGAACCCTCCGATCAGGCGTTCGCGGCCGCTCTGCACCACCGGAGCGGGCGCGCGACTGCCTGCGCGAGTGACTTCGCCCATGGCGCCGTAGATGGCGGCTCCCAGCTTCCCGCTCTTCGTCGTCGTCATCAGTGCGAAATACTCGCCTCCAGACTGGGCAGCTCGTCAACCGGTCGCGCAGCACGAACGCGAAGTGGGAGCCTCCGTCACGTCCGAGGTCGCATTGGACACGCTCGGAGAGGTCGCCAGCATGACGCGGATTGCCCCGCAGAGGATCGTCGCCTCAGGGCCCCCCGCGCGCGGGGCTGCCAATGGCCCGCGGTCGGGGCACCAGCCGGGGCCTCTCCTCCGCAGCCAGCATCGTCGCATCAGCGTCCGCAGGTGCCCCCGCCATTTCACGGTCCGAATCGGCGGGCGCGCGGTAGTCCTCGACGAACTCAACGCGCGCAGGTTGCCCCTCGATAGGAATGCCCAACCAGTCCGCCAAGTTGATCTCGTCGCGGCCAACGCAGATCTCCTCGAGCTGATCGGCACATCTCTCGAGGGGCACGCTGGCGCTCAGATGCCTTGCGACCGCGAAGTGGACAGCGGCAGCGGGGCTGTCTACGGGGCAGCGGCAGCAGGACTGAGGGTCCGAATCGGTTTGAGCCAAATGCATCGATGGACCCCTGCCCCCCCCTCGCCCCGGGGGTACTCACGACGAAAATGTGGCGTACTATGGCAGATGTCAAATTCCATGGTTTTCCCACTGGCGTCTTTGGGGTTACCCCGGCGCCCCCTGCCTTTTTCGCGAGGTGCGCCCGCGGCCTCTACCTGCCCCCAGGAACATGTCTTCGCATTGCGGCCTCGTAAGGGATGCCAAGAATGCCAACATACCTCCGCCATGTAATCTCCGTCGTTTGCCCTTACATGCCCCTCTACCCATGCCCTTTGGCCCGAGCGCCCGTCGGAGCGCACGTCGTACCTTGCGAACTGAGACACCGGCGTTCGTGTTTCTGGTATCCTAGGAAGAACCACTGCGCCTGTTGCTCTTCGGTGAGATACACAGGCACGTCGGAGTAGCCCAGGGCACCAGTCCCCTCGTCCGATGAGGCGTCGGCTTCGGCACCGGACTCAAATTCGGACTCAGCGGGTTGCCCTGCAGAGACCACAGGGGCAGCGGCTTGGGCAGGGGCCGCCGTTGCCGATGGTCCGCGATAGAAAGCCCAGGAGTCTTGCGACCCAATGGGCTGGCCACCCTGTTGGCTTAGTAAGGTGGTGGCCTCAGTTGGTTGTGGATCGTCGTTCCAGACGTTGTTAGCAGGCTGCCCTGCATTACTGTTGGCGCAGAAGGTTTCGGCGCGATGACCGTGCCAAAATATACCACCACAGCCGCCAGGGGGTCGCTCAGCAACGCGGGCATAAGACCTCATGCGCTCTAGCAGAGAGTCCAACTGCTTCTGAGTCCTTGGCATTTGGTGGCTTAGTGGTTGAAGTGGTTGCTGCGCACGCGATGTGCCAACGCCCTGACACAGTGAACACAATAATTGCTAGGATCTGGAAGTTGGGCACGTTGACGCCTGCGGTCTCGGCTTCAAAACGTGCTATCTCAAAGCGGGCGAACGCCTGGTCGATGCGCTCTCCCGCATGGACGCGAAAGTCGATAAGAGCCGTTCCCGAATTAATTGGCGTCTTCCTCTAGATGTTCAAACTTCGCACTAAGGAGGAACATGATGTGGGTGACGCCACCGGCGTGGCGACCACCAATATTCACGCCAAAGTGAATGACTGCGGAAGGTACTCTCATGGCTATGGTCTTTGCGAGACCTCCCTGACCACGCTGTATTGCCGCGGCCTGTTGGGAAGGGGGTCATGGTGCCTGTGGCTACGTTGATCCAGGCGTATACCTCGCGAACGAATTCGCGGAAAGGTACGTTACCGGCAGAGTCCCAGTCGGGGCCCTGCAATACGCGCGTCGTCCCCGCCACGGTGCAAGTGCCCAACAGCACATCCGATAGCGACCCATAGGAGGCAATATGCGAAAATATCAAACCAATGGCCTCTTAGGTCGCGGTCGGATGTTTGTGGCTGTGGATTATGATGCGCGGTCGTCGTTCGCCTGCGTGGGGGCGGAGGCGGCACAGTATCGTACCGCATGTTGCCATACATCGCGTCTTCAAGAAAAATTGGAGTAGGAGGGTGGATTTCACGAGCGTCATAGCGCAGAGAGGTGGGACTCATGTACGAGACCTCCGCGTGAACAGCGGTAGCACGCAAGTGTCCTTGCGGTTGTGCGTAGATATGTACATTCCTCTGCGCAGACCCACTGCACCCTGATGTTCTACCATGTCCGTAGTCCACCACATAGTGCCGTGCAAAGCTAGAGCTGACCACCATAGGCCAGCTCCGCTACCAACTTTGAAAGGGGGTGGGAGGCCCAACCATACGCTTCACCTAAGGCGAAGCCCATATCCAACTCTGTTGAAACGTAGTAGCGATAGCCCCAGAAGTAAGAGATCATCGCGGGAGCGACGGGCCATGTCAAGCGAAGATGTTTTCGGTCTCAATGGCAAGTAGTGTGCCTCGCGATGAAGCACAATTATATCTTGGCGGCCAGCCGTTTGAGCCAAACAGCCGCGGACAAACGCTCGCTACCTCTCGCCTCTGCCCCAGCCTCTTTTAGAGTGGGGGAAGGAGGAGGCGGAGGAGGAGGCGGAGGAGGAGGAGGAGGACGAGGAGGAGGAGGAGGACGGTCCTCGATGCCTCGAGGGTCCTCGCCACGGAAAAATGCACACGCCCGCCCGGCCTCCCACCGTCGCCGGCCGACCTTCGCTCGCCCTCGCGCTCCGTCCCTCCCTCGACGATCCCTCGAAGCGCCTCTCCCCGACGCCAGCGCGCGCTTGACTCCGCCCGGGCCCCGTCGGCACCACGCGGGAGGCCTGGCGGCGCGCCCAGGGTGAGGTCGGGCATGTCCTCCTACAGGCGAACCTTCGGGGAAAAATGAAGCATAGCCAAACAATACACCCTGCGAAATGCTTAAGAAATCATGGGTTAAGAAATTCATAGTCTCAGAATTTGATTACAAACCCAGAATTCCGATTGAAATCTTAGGAGTTACATTGAAACGTTAAGAATGATCGAGACTCTGGCCGAAAACCTCAGTTTTCTTAAGCATCGCCTAAAGTGTACTCAAAAAAGTCAAGAAGAGCCAAACAATCGTCCCCAGACTATTGTTCGATGGGCTCTTCTGGAATATTCCTCCTGCAGAAGGACATGCCCGACTGAGCCAAGGGGGGAAGTGAGAAGGGGCTGGCCTTCTCAGAAGGCTCGGAAGCCCCCCGGCCGTCTGAGAAGTGTCCCGGGCCTTCCCCGAAGGCACGGAGGACTTCTTCTTCTTCTTCTTCTCATTTCCCCTGCTCGCTCGCCGCCGAAAGGCGCACCCGTCGGTCGGAAGAAGTGGTTAGAAGCATGGAGCGGGAAGGCGTTGGAAAAAGACTGGGTTTCCGCCCGACCGCTGGAGAGGAGGGAAGGGGGAGCACCATTCGACCCTCGAAGCAGGGAGGCGCCGAAAGTAGATTGAGACTTGGGCACCCACAAATGTATATGAAGGGGCCCTGGGACACACAAATAAATACACACAAAGAAACAGATTCCCCATATTTCCCATATCTGGGTTTTTGTCTTCCCCCCCACTTCCCATATTTTCCGATATTTTCCTGGGAATCGACGATTAATTGTGTCTGTGTGTTTTTCTCCCCTCCTGAGGGTAATGCAGGCCGAAACGAGCGGCGTGCTCTCTGCGGAGCCGAGCGGGGCAAGAACACACGGTGCTAACACACGTCCCCAAGATCACTGGCTCCCCCCTGCCCTCCCCCTCCCCCTCGCCGCCCCTCCCCCTTCCGTGCACCTGGGCCTCGAGGGAGGGTGGCGCCCAGAAGGGCAACGTCCCCAACGCTCCTCCGCCTCCTCCTCCTCCTCCTCCTCCTCCTCCTTCCTCCCTCCTCCTCCTCCTCTCTCTCCTCCTCCTCCTCCCTCCTCCTCCTCCCTCTCCTCCTCCCCCTCCACTCCTCCTCCTCCTCCTCCTCCTCCTCCTCCTCCTCCTCCGCGCCGCCGCCGCCGCCACCTCCGCCTCCTCCCTCCCTCCCACCCTCCCACCCTCCGTCCCTCCGTCCCTCCCTCCTCCCTCCCACCCTCCCACCCTCCGTCCCTCCCCCACCCTCCCACCCTCCGAACCTCGCACCCTCCCACCCTCCCACCCTCCCACCCTCCCACCCTCCCCCTCCCACCCTCCCCCTCCCCCTCCCCCTCCCCCTCTCCCTCTCCTCTCCCTCCCCCCTCCCTCTCCCCTCTCCCTCCCCCTCCCTTCCTCCCTCCTCCGCCTCCTCCTCCTCCTCCCCTCCTCCTCCTCCTCCTCCTCCTACCCTCCTCCTCATCATCATCATCATCATCATCATCATCATCATCATCATCACACCACCACCCCACCACCACCACATCATCATCATCATCATCATCATCATCATCATCATCATCATCATCACATCACCATCATCACCATCAGCATCATCATCAGCATCATCATCACCATCATGATCATCATCATCATCATCAGCAGCAGCATCATCATCATTATCATCAGTATCATCATCGTCATCATCATCATCAGCAGCAGCACCATCATCACCACCAGCAGCAGCATCATCAGCATCATCAGCATCACCAGCATCATCATCACCAGCAGCATCATCATGAACATCATCATCCTCATCCTCATCCTCATCATCAGCATCATCATCAGCAGCATCATCAGCATCATTATGATCATCATCATGATCATCATCATCATCCTCATCCTCATCATCCGCATCATCATCAGCATCGTGAACACCATCATGATCATCATCATCATCATCATCATCATCATCAGCATCATCATCATGACAACCACCATCATCAGCAGCATCATCATCAGCATCCTCATCCTCATCCTCGTCCTCGTCCTCGTCCTCGTCCTCATCCTCATCCCTCCCTCCCTTCCGATCAAGCTCGGATCGTGGGCGTCGTCGGCCGCCCCTCCGTCTCGTCCCCCTCGTTCGCCTCTCCCCTCCTCGCCCCGCGGAGCCGCGATGCCCCCTCCGTGCCGCGGCGGGCGCCGCAGCCGCCCGCCACGCCCCGGCTGGCCCGCCGCGGGGCGCTCGCTGCCCACTGCGGCGGGGGCCCCCACGACGCCGCCTGGCGGCGCCGCCGCGCGGCCGCGGCGCACCCCTGCGGGCCCGCCCTGCGCCGGCCTGGCGCCCCGGGCGGCTGCGCCCAGGGGGCGCCTCACGCCTCGCTCCGCGCCGCGCGGAGCGAGAGAGGGCGGAGCGCGAGTCCCTTCGCGCTCTCTCGCGCCGCCCCCCAGGGGGAGAGGAGGAGGACGAGAATGAAACGGAGTCGAACTGCGAAGCGCGAACAGCCTCGCGCCCTCGAGGGCCGCGGCCACGGCGGCCGCCGGGCCGCGCGCGCCCGCCCGCCCGCCCGCCTGCCACGCCCTGCTGCTGCCAGAAAGGCTCAAAGAACGTCTCGGAAGGCCCGGGGGACTTCCGGGCCTTCCGAGAAGCGGCTCCACGCAGGAACGGCCCCGGGCCTTCCGAGAGCAGACTCCACGCAGGAACGGCCCTGGGCAAGAGCGGTCTTCGGTGCGCGGCTTCTGGGGCGGCGCCGCGGGGGGGGGGCCAAAGCACCAGCGCGCAGGAGAGACGCTGCAGCCGCACCGCTGGCGGCAATCAGGGGACCCCACTGGGCCCGCACCAGAGGTCACTCTGGCGATAAGCCACTCTTACTCGGGAGCAGCCAAGAGGGGGGTGTCCAAGAGGGGGGGGGTGCAAATCATGACTGGCGGCATTGTGCGCGGCCCAGCGGGGAGGCCAGGGACGTAATGAAATAAGAAGAGGCGGCATGAAATCTGGGAAAATATCATGGCCCCCGCCATGAGATCCACCCCCCCTAGCCATCACCCCCCTCTTTGCCGCCCCCGACATACGTGTGGTCGAGGGAAGGCCCGCCCCTCCTCACCTCCCCCCCGGGCTGGCCGCCGAGTTCTGGCGGTCGACGTGAAGGGGCGCAGCGTGCCGGGCGCTCCGCCGGCCCAGCTGCCGCGCGACGCGGCCGCGGAGGGCACCGTTTTGGCGCGCGGCGCGCACCTGGGCCCCCGTGCCGGACGGAGCCCACGCTGATCCTCGGCCGCTCCGAGGACGCGGCCATGGTGTCCTGGGGTGGTCAGGTCCACCCCAGGCCCCCCCGCTGGCGCGCCGCTGCGCCGCCGAGCTTGGGCTTCTCGGCCCCACATTGCAGGGTCAGGACAAAAGCATGAACAACAAAAACCTCATCCTCCCCTCATCCTCCTCTGCCTCTCCTCCTCCTCCTTCTCCTCCTCCTTCTCCTCCTCCTCCTCCTCCTCCTCCTCCATCTCCATCTCCATCTCCTCCTTCTCCTCCTCCTCCTCCTCCTCCTCCTCCTCCTCCTCCTCCCGAGCTCCACGCCAACAACGGCTCGCCCAAGATCGCCAGCCGCGCCGACAAGCCCGGGCCGTCCGCCTTGCGTGGGCCCAGCTGCCAGACGTCTCGCCACGCGAGGGAGGCGAGGGAGCGAAAACCGATTGAGACGCAGGAGGACATACTAGTACGATGAGCTCCTGTTGGAGGGGCCCGCCTGAACTGAACGCGCAAGTACAAACATCTTGTAGAGCATACCGCTGCCAAAGCGGTATGGCCAGAAAGCGGCCGCCGCCGAAGATCTACGTGAATATACCGTGTAAGATGTCTGAGAACGCGCGTCGCCCTTTTTGCGCAGGGCGACGCGCCCGACGCAAAAACAGAGACGCGGGCCGAGGAAACCAGGAAGCCTCCCCATGCCTTCCCTTCCCTTCCCTTCCCTAGGGGAGCAAACAACATAAACATAAAATCTCGGAGGTCCGCGCGGATTCCTCAGATCTGCGCTGGGGCCGCCTGGCGGCGCCTCCGGCGCCGCTCCTGGCGCGCTCCGCGCGCCATGGAGGGGGGTCCAGCGAAGATCCGAGAAATCCGCGCGGACCTCCAAGTTTTTGTGCTTCTGTCATGGCTTGTTTCCTCATTCCCTCCCCTGCCTCTCCTCCTCCTCCTCCTCCTCCTCCTCCTCCTCCTCCTCCTCCTCCTCCTCCTCCTCCTCCTCCTCGCCCCTCCGGCCCCGCCCCTTCCAACCAACCCTCCTCCTCCTCCAAGACTGCCACGCATTCGACCACGGACCCCTGGTGGCCCGTCCGCCTCGGTCGGTCTTTGGCGGTCTTCGGCGGCCCTGCGGTAGCCTGACCCTTGCGCTTGACGAGGGGTCCATCACAGCGAACACAGAGAGAGTCGGGTCGGGCGAAAGGGGGGGATAGCAAAGGGGGGGTTTGAGAATCAGCTCGCGTAGCTGATTCTCCCGGCGCCTCCCGGCGCCGGGAGGCGCTCATGTATCGAGGAATGGGCCCCTCGGTGAGGCCGAAACCAGCTGCATGCAGCAAATTTCGTAACCCCCCCTTTCCCAATCCCCCCCTTTCGCCCGGCCCGAGAGAGGCTGGAGCACGGGCCCGGGTCCCGCTGGATGGTCTGCTTGGTGTCCGCCACGAACTCGGCGTGCAGGGCGTGGAGGACCTGCCGGAGGGCCTCCGTCTCGACCTGCGCGCACGAGTGCATACACCGACTGTCTCGCCGGCGGGCCGGGGCCCGCGAGGGGGGGGAAGTGAGAGGGGGCAGGCCTTCTCGACAGCCGGCGGGGCCTCTCAGAAGCCATCCTGCCGTACGAAAAGCCCTCTGGGTGCCTACGGAGATCGCTTAGAAAGCGGAGCCTTCTGAGAAGGCCCGCCCTCTCGGCCTTGCACACACGGGGATAGTATCAACGTGTGCATATGCATGTCATATCATGAATCATGAAGGGACATGTACGTGTGAACGCATGCGTCTATACCCGCCACCGCGCCTGCAGCGGCTGGAATGTGTGTCGGGCCTTCCCTTGCCTGGCTATGCCGCGCCCTGCGAAGCCGTACTGAAAGGCCCCCATCACGCATCGAGCCCAACAGCTCGTTTCTTCATTTTTGGCGATAATGGGCATTATAGGGAGGGGCCGCGGGGGGTATAATGTAACGCCTCCCCCCCGCCGTGTGCCCGATGCGCACGGCGGCAGTGCCCGGAGCGCACTGGGGTGGAGGGGCGTTACGTTACAGGGGGGTAGAGAGGGGGCAGGGGACTAGAATGCCCAATATGCCCCAAGCCAAAAAAACACGCTCCTGGCAGCAATGCAGCGTCCTGCGAAGCCGTAATGAAAGGCCCCAACGACGCATCGAGCCCAAGATGCGTCCACTCTCTGGACAGAGCCCATGCGCATTTGTTTGGCGGCGAGCCAGGGAGGGAAATGAGAAAGGGCGGGCCTTCTCAGAAGGCTCGGAAGTCCCCCCGGCCTTCTGATCTATTTTCCAACCCTTCCCCAAAGATGCAAAAAGCCTCCCGGAAGGCCAGGGGCCTTCTGAGAAGCCTCGCCGCCTTCTGAGAAGGCCTTCTCCTTCTCATTTCCCCCCTTGGCGCGCCGCCGAATATCGGTCAGAATCGGTCCCCAAACCCCTCCTGGGGTCCACCCGACGCGGTTTTGCACCCCGGATCGATGTTCGGGGGCCCAGGGACCGCAAAAAAGCCCCCAGAGGCCGAAAACTATACAAAGCCGCCTCGAACCTCGAAGTCACCCCCCTCGCTCGCCGCCGATGTTTGCCCCCTGGGCAGAGCACGGCACAACTCACCACCACCACCACCACTAAGCCGTGCATCCGCGTGGACGCGTGGGCAAGTTACGACAAACGCGCGCTCGCGCCAGAGGAACAAACATACGCACGCCAAACGCGTCCACGATTCAGTCTGCCAAGCGCAAAGCCATTGTGATGACGACGACGAAGATGGATGAAGATAGAAGGAAACCTGTCGATATTGAGTCATTTCGTACACTGCACTTCCCCAGCGCTGCCTTGGCCTCCCTCTTTTTCTGCGCGCAGCCCATTGGTTAGGAACCCGAAAAAAAAGCGCGGGGGTCCGCCCGGTGCCGTGGCCCTTCCCGCCCCCCCCGGCGCCCGCCCGTGTCCCCCGGGGGCGCCCAACCCCACTCCCTTTCCCCCCCCAGGCGCCCGCCCGAGCGCGGTGGCGGCATCCAGCGGCAGCCTAACTGGGTAAATAGATGTGCACATACACTCGGCGGCCAGCGAGGGGGGAAGGTGAGAAGGAGGAGGACTTCTCAGAGGGCGGCGGGACTTCTCGGAAGCCCTCCGGCCTTCCAAGAGATTTTCTGCATCTCCGGGGAAGTCGAAGAAAACTTCTCTGAAGACTGGGGGGACTTCCGAACCTTTTGAGAAGGCCTTCTCCTTCTCACTTCCCTCCTGGGCCCGCCGCCGATACGCATAGCCACAGGACCCCAGGACGCCCCAAGAGGCTCCCAAGAGGCCCCATCCTGAACCCCATTGGCGAGGCTCCTGCCGAGACCGTGAAGCGACTTCAGAGAGACCTGGGCGAATGCCACAACGGAGTATGGCACCAGTGGACGACCAAACATCCCCCGCCGTCGGGCCGCATCCGCGCTCACCCTACGCTTCGGCCCCCCGATTCCTGCGTGCGCTTCCTCAAAGAATGGACCAGTCACAAGGGCGATGTCTTCAAGATGGACGGGTCGAATAGGTCTTGCGAGAGGTCGGCTTGCGCACTCTTGCAGGATGGCCAGGGGCCTGACAGGGGAGTGGGGAGGTCGTCGAGGAAAGGGCGCGTGTGCGTGTGCGTGTGCGTGTGCGTGTGCGTGTGCGTGTGCGTGTGCGTGTGCGTGTGCGTGTGCGTGTGCGTGTGCGTGTGCGTGTGCGTGTGCGGGCGTGTGGTGTGCGAGTGCGCGTGCGCGTGCGCGTGCGCGTGCGCGTGCGCGTGCGCGTGCGCGTGCGCGTGCGCGTGCGAGTGCGCGTGAGCGTGCGCGTGCGCGTGCGCGTGCCGCGTGCCGCGTGCACGCGGCGCGCGGC
>CAUYUJ010017765.1:76686-91875 GCA_963575745.1 Prorocentrum cordatum
TTCTGTGTTTTGTGTTGTGTGTTGTGTGTTGTGTGTTGTGTGTTGTGTGTTGTGTGTTGTGTGTTGTGTGTGTGTGTTGTGTGTTGTGTGTGTGGTGTGTGTGTGGGTGTGTGGGTGTGTGGGTGTGTGGGTGTGTGGGTGTGTGGGTGTGTGGGTGTGTGGGTGTGTGGGTGTGTGGGTGTGTGTGTGTGTGGGTGTGGGTGTGGGTGTGGGTGTGGGTGTGGGTGTGGGTGTGGGTGTGGGTGTGGGTGTGCGTGTGAATGTGAATGTGAATGTGAATGTGAATGTGAATGTGAATGTGAATGTGAATGTGAATGTGAATGCGAATGCGAATGCGAATGTGAATGCGAATGTGAATGCGAATGTGAATGTGAATGTGAATGTGAATGTGAATGTGAATGTGAATATGAATGTGTGTGTACGCGCGGGCCGACTCCAGCGGTCGTCGGCCTCCCAGCTGGACCACCCTCCCCAATCTGTCCAATGGCCGCTGCAGGGGCTGCTGCGGCTGGCCTCGCGATGCCGCCGCGGGCGTCGCTCGCGCCACCCCTCGCCCCAGTCGAACTCATCCCGCGTCGCATTGGCAGCTCGCGGTTGCCGGGGGATGCCAGGGGAAGGCGGGGCTCCTCGCTCTGAGAATCGCGCGAGGTTTCTGCCGTCTTGCCCGGCCAGTACTGGGGGGGCGCCTGGACCACCGACGGGTGAGGTTCAGGAAGAAAAGAAACACACAGACACAATTAATCCTCGATTTCCAAGAAAATATGGGAAAATATGGGAAGTGGGCGGGAAGACAGAAAACCAGAAAATATTAGAAAACATTGGGAATTATTTTATTTGTGTGTATTTATTTGTGTGTCCTTGGGCCCCTTCAGAGGTGGGGCTGCAGGGCTTGTCGGCAGCCTCGGGGCTGCCGGAGGAGTCAACCCGCAGGACCGGCGGTTCCAGACCCGAGGTCGGTGACAGGGCCGCGCCTGCTGAGCGGGACAGGCTTGGTAGCGGAAGCACGATTGGGCACGAGCTCGCTGGATAACGACGGCTCGTCGGGCACCGGCGGAGCTGGAGAACGGGGGATTCTCGAGTGGCGGTAGGGAGCTCCACCGAAGGCCCCAGTGGAAGCGTTCGCACGGCGGCCTCGGGCCATTTCGGCACACCCCTCACGAGGATCGTGGCCCCATAGGGAGCTCCACCGAAGGCCCCAGTGGCAGCGTTCGCACGGCGGCCCCGGGCCATTTCGGCACACCCCTCACGAGGATCGTGACCCCATAGGGAGCTCCACCGAAGGCCCCAGTGGCAGCGTTCGCATGGCGGCCTCGGGCCATTTCGGCACACCCCTCACGAGGATCGTGGCCCCGTAGGGAGCTCCACCGAAGGCCCCAGTGGCAGCGTTCGCATGGCGGCCTCGGGCCATTTCGGCACATCTTCCACGAGGATCGTGGCCCCATAGGAGCTCCACCGAAGGCCCCAGCGGCAGCGTTCGCATGGCGGCCTCGGGCCACTTTTTCAGCACACCCCTCACGAGGATCGTGGCCCCATAGGGAGCTCCACCGAAGGCCCCAGTGGCAGCGTTCGCGCGGCGGCTTCGGGCCATTTCGGCACACCCCTCACGAGGATCGTGGCCCCATAGGGAGCTCCACCGAAGGCCCCAGTGGCAGCGTTCGCACGGCGGCCTCGGGCCATTTCGGCACACCCCTCACGAGGATCGTGGCCCCATAGGGAGTTCCACCGAAGGCGCCCGTGGAAGGGCTCGCATGGCGGCCCCGGGCCACCGCGGCACATCCCTCACGAGGATCGTGGCCCCATAGTTGTGCTGCTTCAACAACCGCGCCTGGGCGTCGTACTCCGCCTTGTCGGCGTGCAACGCCACCTCCTCCCTCATGGCTCTCAAGGCCCTCTCCTGCTTTTGCTCCTCGGTGAGAGGGACGCCGTCCTTGTCGTCGTCGGCGCCCTCGAAGACGGCCACGAACGTGTCCCTGAAAATGTCGGGTTCCGGCGGGAAGCCGTGGCCACATAGGGAGCGCGGGCGAAGATGGTATTCACAATTGCGGTATTCACAACTGCATATGGTTGGGTCCTTCGCCAAGTTAATTTTTTTTTTGCCCCCCCCCAAGGCCTCAGGGCCCTGGGCCTAATGTGAATAAAACATTCAGTGCCCCTCAATGTGATTGTTTTCATAGATGGCCCTCAATCACACTGAGGGGTACTGATTGTTTCAAACACATTCAGGGCCCGGGTCCGAATGTGACTAAAACAATTACATTGAGGGTTACTGGTTGTGTCAATCACATTCAGGGCCCTGGGCCAGATTTCATGTATGAGGGGCGAAATCTTTTATATAAAAAAAGCCTTCACATTGGGGGGGCACTGATTTTTGCAATCACTTTCAGCGCCTTGAGCCGCACGTGATTAACTACAATCACATGGAGGGGCACGGATTGTTTCAATCACATTCAGGACCATGGCCCTGAGGCCTGGGAGAGGGGGGGGACCCACTAAAAAACGACAGACCACCCAACCTGACAGTTTTTTCCCCAACCATCCTGTGGTGTTGGGTCCTCGTTTTGAAGAGACGTCGCCCCGCGTTCTCCTCCTCCTCTCCTCTCCTCCTCCCCTTTTCCCTCCTCCATCACCATCATCATCATCATCATCATCATCATCATCATCATCATCATCATCATCATCATCATCATCATCATCATCATCATCATCATCATCATCATCATCACCTGTTTCAGCATACTCCTCACACGTTCCGTCGCCCCATAGGGAGCCCCACCGAAGGTCCCAGTGCTACCGTCCGCATGCGTCCCCCCACCCAGTACAGCGCTTCGTGGCCGCATAGGGAGCCCCACCGAAGGTCCCAGTGCTACCGTCCGCATGCGCCCCCCCCAACCAGTACAGCGCTTCGTGGCCCCATAGGGAGCCCCACCGAAGGTCCCAGTGCTACCGTCCGTATGCGTCCCCCCCCCCACCCAGTACAGCGCTTCGTGGCCCCATAGGGAGCCCCACCGAAGGTCCCAGTGCTACCGTCCGCATGCGTCCCCCCACCCAATACAGCGCTTCGTGGCCCCATAGGGAGCCCCACCGCAGGTCCCAATGCTACCGTCCGCATGCGTCCCCCCACCCGGTACAGCGTTTCGTGGCCCCATAGGGAGCCCCACCCCCAGTGCTACCGTCCGCATGCGTCCACCCCCCGTACAGCGTTTCGTGGCCCATTCCCAGTGCTAGGCATAGGATGGTCCCAGTGCTACCGTCCGCATTGTCCCCCCCCCCAGTACAGCGCTTCGTGGCCCCATAGGGCCCCACCGAAGGTCCCAGTCCTACCGTCCGCATGCGCCCCCCACCCAGTACAGCGCTTCGTGGCCCCATAGGGAGCCCCACCGAAGGTCCCAGTGCTACCGTCCGCATGCGTCCCCCACCCAGTACAGCGTTTCGTGGCCCCATAGGGAGCCCCACCGAAGGTCCCAGTGCTACCGTCCGCATGCGCCCCCCCACCCAGTACAGCGTTTCGTGGCCCCATAGGCTCCCCACCGAAGGTCCCAGTGCTACCGTCCGTATGCGTCCCCCCACCCAGTACAGCGCTTCGTGGCCCCATAGGGAGCCCACCGAGGCCCCAGTGCTACCCTCCGCATGCGTCCCCCCCACCCAATACAGCGCTTCGTGGCCCCATAGGGAGCCCCACCGAAGGTCCCAGTGCTATCGTCCGCATGCGTCCCCCACGCCCAGTACAGCGTTCCGTGGCCCCGCAGGGAGCCCCACCGAAGGCCCCAGTGCTACCGTTCGCATGCGCCCCCCCCACCCAATACAGCGCTTCGTGGCCCCATAGGGAGCCCCACCGACGGTCCCAGTGCTACCGTCTGCATGCGCCCTCCTCCCCTTTGCACAGCGTTTCGTGGCCGCATAGAGAGCCCCACCGAAGCCCCTGGGACTGTCCACATGCGTCTCGGAAATGTAATTTTGCATTTTCACCCCACCCAGTACGGCGCTTCGTGGCCCCATAGAGAGCCCCGCCGAAACCCCCAGAGGGACTGTCCGCATGCGCCCCTGAAACACAACTTTGGTACTTCATACCACCCACTACGGCGTTTCGTGACCCTGTTGAGAGTTCCACCGAAGCCCCCAGTGGGACCTTCCGCATGCGTCTCGGAAACCCAATGTGGCATCTTCATCCACCCAGTACAACGCTTCGTGGCCCCATAAGGAGTTCCGCCGAAGCCCCCAGTGGGACCGTCCGCATGCGTCCTGGAAACCAAATGTGGCACACCCCTCATACGTTTCGTGGCCCCATAGGGAGCTCCACAGAAGCCACCACTGGGACCGCCCGCATGCGTCCCACACACCAGGTTTTGCATGTTCTCTCCACCCAGTACGGCGTTTCGTGGCCCCATAGGGAGTCCGCCCGACGGCCCCAGTTCTACCGCCCGCATGCGTTCCCCCCCCACCCAGTGCAGCGCTTCGTGGCCCCATAGGGAGCTCCACCGAAGCCCCCAGTGGGACCGTCCGCATGTCCTGGAAACCAAATGTGGCACACCCCTCATACGCTTCGTGGCCCCATAGGGAGCTCCACCGAAGCTACCAGTGGGACCGCCCGCATGCGTCCCACACACCAAATTTAGCATTTTCACCCCACCCAGTACGGCGTTTCGTGGCCCCATAGGGAGTTCGCCCGACGGCCCCAGTTCTACCGCCCGCATGCGCTCCCACCCACCCAGTACAGCGCTTCGTGGCCCCATAGGGAGCTCCACCGAAGAAAATATTCACAATTGCGGTACCCACAACTTCATATGGTTGGGTCCATCGCCAGGATAATTGTCTTGTTTCTCTTTTGTGTCCAAACCATCCTGTGGTGTTGGGTCCTCGTTTTGAAGAGACAGCGCCCCGCGTTCCTCTCCTTTCCTCCTCCTCCTCCTCCTCCTCCCCTCCCATCAGCAGCACCAGCACCAACACCAGCACCATCACCATCACCATCACCATCACCATCACCATCATCATCATCATCATCATCATCATCATCATCATCATCATCATCATCATCATCAGCATCATCATCATCATCATCATCATCATCATCATCATCAGCTCATCATCATCATCATCAGCATCATCATCATCATCATCATCATCATCATCATCATCATCATCATCATCATCATCATCATCATCATCATCATCATCAGCATCATCATCACCAGCATCGCATCAGCATCAGCATCACATCATCATCATCATCATCATCATCATCATCATCATCATCATCATCATCATCCATCGTCATCATCATCATCATCATCATCATCATCATCATCATTTTCATGTTCATCTTCATATTCATCTTTATCATATCATCATTTGATCACCATCATCATCATCAGCAACATCATCCCCTCCCTCTCCCTACACCATCGTCACCATAATCACCGTCACCCATCATCCATCAGCATCACCATGTGCAGCATCACCCTCATCCACATCCTCCTCATCATCGTCACCATCATCGTCCCCCAACGCGAATGTCGTCACACCCCTCACACGCTGCGTGGCCCCACAGGGAAACCCACCTAAGGCCACAGTGGCGGTGTTCGCATGCGTCTCCCCCGCCCAGGACAGCGTTTCGTAGCCCTATAGTGAGCCCCACAAAAGGCCCGAGTGGGGGTGTTCGCATGCGTCCCCCCCACCCAGGACAGCGCTTCGTGGCCCCATAGGGAGCTCCACCGAAGGCCCCCACTGGGGGTGCCCGCATGCGCCCCCCCCCCACCCAGGACAGCGTTCCGTGGCCCCATAGGGAGCTCCACCGAAGGCCCCATTGGGGGTGTTCGCATGCGTCTCCCCCACCCAGGGTAGCGTTTCGTTGCCCCATAGGGAGCTCCACCGAAGGCCCCACTGAGGGTGTCCGCGCGCGTCTCCCCCACCCAAGACAGCGCTTCGTGGCCCCACAGGGGGCTCCACCGAAGGTTTCAATCGGGGTGTTCGCATGCGTCTACCCCACCCAGGACAGCGTTCCGTGGCCCCATAGGGAGCTCCACCGAAGGCCCCATTGAGGGTGTTCGCATGCGTCCCCCCCACCCAGGACAGCGATTCGTGGCCTCATAGGGAGCTCCACCGAAAGCCCCACTGAGGGTGTCCGCATGCGTCCCCCCCACCCAGGACAGCGATTCGTGGCCCCATAGGGAGCTCCACCGAAGGCCCCATTGGGGATGTTCGCATGCGTCTCCCCCACCCAGGGCAGCGTTTCGTGGACCCATAGGGAGCTCCACCGAAGGCCCGACTGGGAGGGTTCGCGTGCGTCTCCCCCACCCAGGACAGCGCTTCGTGGCCACCGATGGCACCAGTAGGGGTGTTCGCATGCGTCTCCCCCGCCCAGGACAATATGTCGCGGTCCCAGGGGCCTCCACCAAAGGCTTCAATCGGATTGTTCGCATGCGTCTGCCCCACCCAGGACAACGCTTCGTGGCTCCATAATGAGCCCCATCGAAAGTCCCAGCGGGGGTGTTCGCATGCGCCTCCCTCACCCAGGACAGCGTCCTGTGGCCCCATAGGGAGCAAGACCGAAGGCCTCAATCGGAGTGTTCGCATACGTCTCCCCCAACCAGGACAGCGCTTCGTGGCCCCATAGGGAGCTCCACCGAAGGCCAGAATCGGGGTGTTCGCATGCGTCTCCCCCGCGCAGGACAGCGCTTCGTGGCCCCATAGGGAGCTCCACCGAAGGCCCCAGCGGGGGTGTTCGCATGCGTCTCACCCACCCGGACAGCGCTTCGTGGCCCCATAGGGAGTTCCACCGAAGGCTTCAATCGGGGCGTTCGCATGCGTCTCCCCCACCCAGGACAGCGTTGTGTGGCCCCATAGGGAGCTCCACCGACGGCCTCAATCGGGGTTCGTCGTCGTCGTCGTCGTCGTCGTCGCCGTCGTCGTCGTCGTCGTCGTGGTCGTCGTTGCCTCATAGGGGTCACCGCCGAAAAAATGAATCACAAGTGCGGTACTCACACCTGCATATGGTTGGGTCCTTCGTCAGGCGAATTGCCTCCCACCTCCCCCCCCCCAAAAAAAAGCCTCAGGGCCCTGGCTCTGAATGTGATTGAAACGATCAATGCACTCCAATGCGATTGCTTTACTATTCGGCCCTCAGTCACATTGAGGGGCATTGATTGTTTCAATCAAATTCAGGGCCCTGGGCCGAATGTGAATAAAACAATCACATTGAGAGGTACCAATGCCAAGCATTGCCGAGGGGCCTTGCGGGAGACGTCTCACTGCCTGTGTGTCGAGGCCTCGCAGCCATTGGCGGAATGCTTCGAAGTCTGCCGGGCAAGCCTGTGGGAGAACCTCGTTGGGTACCCTGAGCCTTTTGGGGGACGCTCCAGAGCTGAGGAATTTGCCGTCTTGGCATGGGCGATGCACTATTGTTGATCATGCTTAGAATTGCTCGACATCGGGTGATCGTGATTAGCGTGGCTTGGCATTGGTTGGTCGCGCTTGGCATAGCTCGGTCGTGCTTTGTTTGATGGCCGTGCTTGGAGTTGCTTGACATTGGCGGTCGGATGGGCATTGCTCGCCGTTGTGTGGGGATTGCTTGGCATTCCTGAACATTGCGTGGTCGCGCCTTGCAGTAGTTGGTCGTGCTCGGCATTGAGTGGTCTCGCTTGGCACTGCTTGGCGTTGGTTGAACATGCCTGGGGCTGCTTGGCATTGGGTGGTCGTGCATGCCATTGTCTGACACTCGTTGTCGTGCTTGGCATTGCCTGGCGATGCTTGGCATTGGTAGGCCGTCAGTGGCACTGCTTGGAATTGAACAAAGTGCCCCTGCCTGGCATTTGTCGGTCGTGCTCCACAGTGGTTGGCCGTGCTCGGCATTTGGTGTTCGTGGTTTGCATCGCTTGGCATTGCCTGTTCCTGCTCGGCACAGCTTGGCAATGTGTGGTCGTGCTTGGCGTTCCCTGGAATTGATTGGTCATGCTTGGTATTGCTTGGCAATGAGCGGTCGTCCTTGGCACTGCTTGGCATTATCGGCGATGGTATGCAGCGCCTCGCGTGATCGCCATTTTTACTGGTTGGTGTTTGGCGTTGATCGGCGTTGCGTATTTCGGCTTGGCATCGCTTGGCAGTGGGCGGTCCTGCTGGGCATTGCTTGGCATTGCTTGCTCATGATTGGTATCGGTTGGCTTCGTGCGGTCGCACTCGGCGCAGCCTGGCATCGGGCGCTCGCGCGTGGCATTGCTTGGCCGTGCCTGGCATTTGCCGGTCGCGCTCGGCGCTGCCTAGCTTTGGTTGGTCGCGCTTGGCACTAGGTGCCCCGCCCCCAAGGCCTCTCGGATAAGCTTTTAGGGCCTCTCGGGGCAAGCAATGCCAAGCAATGGCAAGCACGACCAACCAATAAACAGCGACGCCAAGCACGGGCCACCAGTGGGACACCACTTGGGCGACTGGCCCACCAATGGAATCCCCTGGGGTGGCTGGTCCACAGACAGACATTCCCTGGAGTGGATGGGTTTACCAGCGCACCTCCCCTGGCCATAGGGGGGCGGAAGGAGTCGCAGGAGCGGATGGCCCGAACTGGACCGCCCCTGGAGTGGAGGGCCCGCCAGTAGACTTTCTGGCGTGGAGAACTCATTCTCTGGTGCGGAGATTTCATTAGTGGCCCCCCCTTGGTGTGGCATGTCCGCCAGCGCCCTCGCACAACACTCGGTCTCCTTACTGCTGCTGCACAGGCACGGTGGCGGGGTTTGCCGCGGGCAGCTTGATGTGTGTATATAATATATATATATATATATATACATACATATATATATATATATATATATATGTATACATATGTATGTCGGTGCGTGTGCGTGCGTTCGGCTGTCCCCTCCGCAGCACCCCGAACACTACCCGATGGCCGGGGGGGAGCTCGGGCCCCGCCCAAGGGCCCATGGGGTCACGCCATCAGCTCTGAGGCGCGTCAACAGCAAGCACGGCCAACCAATGCTAAGCATGACCAACCAATGCCGAGGAATGCAAGCACGACCAGCACTTGCCAACCACTAGAAATCATTAGCCAACTACGCTAAGCAGTGTCAGGCATGGCCAAGCACTGCCCAGCGATGCGAAGCATGGCCACTCACCGTCGAACAATGGCAAATATGAAGCCTATGCAGGTAAATATATACACACGACAATGCGTGTTCGCACATACACACACATAGACTATTCCCGGAAGTCCCCATTGCAGTGACCTCGAACACGACCCGAAAGCCGAAGAGAAGGCAAGGGCCCTTTCAAAGACCCACGGGGGTGTCTCAGCGGCAAGCAACGCCAAACAATGCCAAGCAATGCCAAGCATGACCAATCAATGTCGCTCAATGCAAGCACAACCCATCACTGCCAATCAATACAAAGCATGAACCATCAGCGCCAAGCAGCGCCATGCACGACCAAACAAAGCCAAGCGTTGCCAAGCACGACTACTCGTCACCAAAAAATATTATGCGCTACCAACCAATCCCACGCAATGGAACGCATGATCACTCAATGCCGAGCAAGACCGACCAACGTCAATCGCGACCGATGCCATGCATGATCACCCAATGCCCAACACGAGATATCAATGCCAGTCCCCGACGAGCACGCCCGATCAAAACCACGCGCGGCCAAGCAATGCCAAGCACGACCAACCAATACCAGGCAATGCCAGGCACGGGCCACCAGTGGATCACCACTTGGGTGGCTGGCCCACCAATGGAATGATCCTGGGGGCCTGGTCCACGTACACACATGCACATTCACTCTCTCTCTCTCTCTTTCTCACACGCGCACACACGCACACACACACACACACCAACACCACGCCACCACCACCACCACCATCACCACCACCACCACCACCACCACCACACTCACGCACGCACAAGCCCTGAGTGGAGGGTCTACAATTGGGCGTCCTTGGAGTGGACGGCAGTGGGCCAACCAGACAGCGGAGGGATCAGCAAAGGGCCACCCTTGGGGTGGACGGACACCGTCAGTGGACCACCCCTGGGTGGCTGGCTCACCAATGGAGGCCCCCTGGGGTGATTGGCCCACCAGCGGACTTCCCCCTCGCCCAACAAAAAAAAAAACGCGCGCGGCGCTAAGGCGAGATTTTGGAGAGAATGTGCGCGGCGCTACAGCGAGAGGCCGAAATTGAACAAATGTGGCCCCCCAGACCGCCACCCCAGAACCCCCCGCCGTCGCTCGGAGGTTGGGGGGCGGGGGTGGACCAGGTGGGCGCCCCAGTCGATCGCGCCGTTAACTGCACCGGGCTTGGCGCCCCGTGCGCGAACGAGGCAATGCGGCACATCCATGCGGCGTTCCAGCTGCGGTTTTTCCGGGCGACGGCGCGGTCCTCCCGCTCCGGGAGGCCACCCGCGCTCGTTTGCCGCGACTCTGCGTCAGCCTTCCATGCAAAACAGCCGAGCGCAGGAGCACCTGCCTGCCAGGAAAGAGGGGAGGGCCCGGGCGGGCACCCGTCGCGCGCGGCAGCGTAGCACATGAATTGAGCTGCCATATACCCAAATCTGTCGTCCTCCAGCCGCGCGGGCGGAGACGGCGTTGGCTTCCTTTGGGACACGGAGGCCCGAGGGCTCCAGAAGGAAATCTTCGAGGGCCCCAGGGGTCGCACCGCGGGGGAACGCCGAGAACACTCGCTGGGAAGCGGCAAGGGGCAGTGCGCCCACGGGAGGGGGCCTGGAGGGGTTCCTGGCGAGCGCAACGGCCTGTACCTTCTCGTGGAGAGAGTGGTCCGGGGACAGCCGGTGACCATTCTTCTCGACCACGCGTGTCCAGCACTGGCCGCACAGCCATGCGCAGCCCAACCCGTCGACATGCGCCTGCAGGCCGTTCTGTGCAAGATGCGAGCGGATAACGTCGTCAAGCCAAGTGCCGTCGTTGTGCTCGAGGTTGGACTTGTAGCAGCAGTCGCGCTTGTACCTGGCCGTCTTCCGGTCGGCGCTGAAGCGAGTGTCGCGGGGGCCAGGTAACAGGGGGTCTTGGTCGCGCTGGGGAGCGGGGCAGGCGGTGGCGCTCTGTCCAGGGGAATAGGCCCGAACGAGAAGCCCCCGCTGAGGAAAGACATCTCTGAGGGGCCGGCGTCGGGCCCCAAGCCGCCGCCGCTGCCTGCGAGATCCTGGCGCCGGAAACAGATGCTGCATCCCGACAACGAGAGGATGCCGATGTTGGCCGGCTTCACAATCTCTTCGAGGACCAGCATAGGGGCCTTTAGCTTAAAGGGGAAGCTCTCCATCTCAGCGAAGGTGGCGGGGCAATGGGCGGCCTCAGCGGCGGGGCGGTGGTGGGCAGTAGTCACGAGCTTGCCCACCAAGGCGATCAGTCCCTCCAGCCGCCCGTGGAGTCGACGGATGTCAGAGAGCTTGAACCCCCAGGAAGCCGCGAACTGAAAGCGGAAGTGGTGGTGGTCGTTTTGCCAAGGACAGCAGACACCCAGGATGGCTTCGAGCGTGTCCCCTGATCGGGAGGGGTCAGGGAAGGGCCAGATGCGCCCGGAGTTCGCGCTTCATGATCAGCATGATGATGAAGGCGCAGCGGGCCCTCTCAGTGGACATGATGCGGTCGTTGGGGTCAAACAGCTCGACGCGATGCTGCGTGATTCCATCGTGGCCCTGTAGGAGGCTGACGAGTGTTTCGTAGCCAGGGTGAACACGGCGGCGCGGGCAGGTCCTGGTCCAGCGGGACCATGCACGGGGGACCTGATGCTGGAGGTCAGGTGGGGTGCAGCGGTTCTTGGTCTCGGGTTTCCAAGCGGCGCGGCCTTGGACCTGCGGTCTAAGAGGCAGCTCGTTGTCAGAAATCCGGCGCAGGGGGTTGTCCCAGGAAGTGCCTAGGCCGACGCACAGACCAGGGTGGCCCAGGTCATGTCGCAAACCAGACTGCCTGCGTCTAGCCCTAGTTCCACGTCGAACAGGTACCCCAGGTGGCTCCTGGCTTTCCTGTCGAACTGCGCAGGGTTGGAAGAGGACGCCCTCGATGTTCTACTTGTGGGGGTGCAGCCCTGCCACTAGGAAGAGGACGACGGAAAATGCAGTGTCCAAGGTCCCCCCAGCGCTGGTCGACCTCCGGGGGGAGGTCGCACTGCACGTTGAAGCTCTTGGCGTGATCGTCCCGTCTCCTGGCCACTCCTGGTCGACCCTAGCTCAGTCGTGTGCCTCATTGGCGGCGAGGGTGTTGGGACCCACCAGCACCCAGGAGGCGAGGTCGTGGATGGGGTCGAAGGTGGTGTCGATAAGCAGCTCGTTGCGATTGCCCGGGCTGTGACTGGGAAGGTTGCGAAAACGTACCCCGAGGCCTGCGAGGCGACCGTAGTTCGAGAGCAATCACAAGTTGGAGTCGGCCATAGAGGGCATCATGCGGACGACTGCAATGACCACGATACCTCGCTTGGCGCGTGAGCCCGACGTTGACTCTGTTGGGGTTGTCCACGAAACCCCACGTGTGGTTGGAGTTAGACCGCGTGGTAAGGAAGAGGACCAAGTCTGCTTCGACACGCTGGCTGGTGCGGTTACGCGGAGCGTCTAGAATTCCCGCCTTTTCCTCCCCCTAGTGGGGCAAAGCGCACGCAAGTACGCCGAGAAGTGGGACAGCTATCGACGACCTGTCGGGAGAAAGGAGAGTTGTCGAAGTGAAACAGAGAATCCTGGAAGGGTGTACTTGGAGGCCTCTCGGAGACTCCTGGAGCGCGTTTCTTTATCATCGGCGATGACGGGCGTCATGGGGGGAAGAGGGGGGGTGGATATGACGCAACGCTCCCCCCCCGCCGTGCGGCTCCGGCACCACAGCCGCGCCCGCGCGCACGATGACGATGAGCGACGAGCGACGAGCGACGAGCGACGAGCGACGACGACGCCAGCATGTATGTGGCGATCTGCCCCGCAGCGCCTGTGTACACCACAGTGCTCGCGTGCGCCGCAACACTTGTGTACACCACAGCGCCTGCGTACGACGCGACAGCCGTGCGACGCGCAGCCTGTGTACACCACAGTGCTTGCGTGCACCACAGCGCCGGTGTACATCACAGCGACTGTGCCACCGCAGCAGCCATGTGCAATACAGCGCATGTCTACACCGCAATGCTTACGTGCAACGCAGCGCCTGTGCACACCACAGCGCCTTTCTGCACCACAGCATCCGCGTGCAACGCAGCACTGGTGTACACCTGAGTGCCTGCGTGCACAGGACAAGTAGAAGAAGCATGTCGGTGAGGATCTGCTGCGGACAGCTAAGCGCCACGCCAGAGAAGTGCTGATAATAGAATGCGACGCTTTTCCCTCCTCCCTCCTCCATGTTCGCCTCCTCCTCCTCCTCCTCCTCGTCCTCCTCCTTTTCGTCCTCCACCTCCTCCCTCGCCCTTCCCCCCCGTCGTGTGGGTCGGCACTACAGCGCACGTGCGCGTCTCAGCGTGTACCGCAGAATGGTCTATTCATTGGTGCCGTGTTGAATGCACGCAGATTGTGGTGTACACTGGCGCTGTGTTGCACACGGCTGATGTGGTGTACGCAGGCGCTGTGAAGTATACAAGCGCTGTGGTGCCAGCAAGCACTGTGGTACACACTGGCGCTGTGACGCACGCGACTGCTGCGTTGTACATAAACGGTGTGGTGTACACAGGCGCTGTGGTGCACGCAGGCACTATGGTGTACACAATCACTGTGGTGCAGATCGCCACCGACATGCTGCTGCCACCCGTCCTCGGTGATTCCGAAGCATTCCCAGACGCCGCCCGCGCGAAATGTGACGTCATCGGCCCCTTCCACCCCCCAGATAATTGCCGTCGTCGGCCCGAATTTTTTTAATTGAAAAAGATGCGTCCGCGCGCACGACGACGATGAGCTACGAGCGACGAACGACACCGACGACGACCAAGACGACGACGACGACGACGACGACGACGACGACGACGGCGACGACGACGACGACTGCGGAGCAGACAACTATGCGGATTCCTATGCGAACACCTATGCGGATCACGACGCACACGGCGGCAGTGCCCGGAACGTACTTGGGGGGGGAGCATTACGTCATAGGGGTGGTGGGCCGGGGATCATGACGCCCGTCATGCCCCAAGCAATGAAGAAACGGGCTCCTGGCGCTTTCCGGAGGCCTCGTGGAGCCATCTTGGAGCTCTTTCGAAAATTCCCCATCCTCACTGTCCCCGATTCCCCCTCCTCTCAGCTACTGGCGCTGGGACCACTGGGACTGGGCGACGCTAGGAGAAAACAGCCTGGGGAGGATGCGGTCCTGGCATGTAGAGTCGCGGCTGGTCGGGGGCGCGTCTGACGTCCAGTACCTCAGGCTGGCTACGAAAGACCCTTGGAACGGCGTGAAAGCCAAGGATAAGCTCGCCCAAACGGGCTGATGATGGCCAGAGCCAAAGAAAGCAGAGTGCCCTTGCCACAAGGGCCATGCTCAACGACACCTTTGATGGTAGATCCTTGCTGTAACAATTCCCCCCTGCTTCATCCCCCTCCCCAAGGTGAAAGCTGCTTGGGGCCGTAAGCTTTGTGGGCAGGGCGCCCTGGAACTGCTGGATGCCTCTCTCGAGCAGCGCGCAACGCTCGGCAAGTCCGGCCAACGCCCTGGCGCGGCAAGGGAGGGCCTCCGCCTCATCCGTCCTGCATCTGGGGCTGCTGCTCCCGCTGCTGCTGTCCTCCTCCTCATCCTCCTCCTCCTCATCCTCCTCCCGCTGCTGCTGTCCTGCTACTATTACTATTACTACGACTACTACTGCCGCTGTCCTGCTGTCCTGCTCGTGCTGCCCTGTTTCCTCCTCATCTTCCTCCTCCTACTACTACGACTACTACTGCTACCTGATACCACACTACTACTACTACTACTACTACTACTACTACTACTACTACTACTACTACTACTACTACTACTACTACTACTACTACTGCTACTACTACTACTACTACTACTACTACTACTACTACTGCGACTACTGTTTCTACTGTTACTACTACTACTACTACTACTACTACTACTACTACTACTACTACTACTACTACTACTACTACTACTACTACTACTACTACTACAACTACTACTACTACTACTACTACTACTACTACTACTACTACTACTACTACTACTACTACTACTACTACTACTAGTACTACTACTACTACTACTACTACTACTATGACTACTACTACTACTACTACTACTACT
>CAUYUJ010017765.1:96975-200496 GCA_963575745.1 Prorocentrum cordatum
AGCCGCGAACTCAATCACATGCAACTTGTTGAGCCCCCACAGCACCTGGACGTAGACGACATGGAGGCAGTGGCTCTGGGAGGTTGCCCAACCGTGCCGCCCACGACAACAGATAGGAGAGGCCTATGGATGCGCCCGCAGTTAACGTTCAATGTGATGCTCACCCTGTTGGCGCCCGTGCGTCCATTTCCCCGCACAGCTAACAACCGCAGAACGAGGCTTCCAATCCACAAACGGCACTCTCCCATCACAGGGTTGCTGAAGCCCACCAAGCCACGTACTCTTGACGCGTGAATTGTAGTGCCCTGCGCAAAACACCGCAACGTAGGACGACGACGCAATGCAACGAGCCCTCCGACACGGAGAAAAGCGCCCCGCAGCAGCGCACCCCATCTCCTTCCTCAAGAAGACCGCCACTGCAGGGAAAACAAGCCGTACGTGGGGCATGACTGGCCAAAAAGGCTCTCTCTCCCCACAAAGCTGCAACCACCACGTGCTTGACAGACTCTGATCGCTCAACATCGGCTCGAAGGTCGGTAGCGTGTTTTCCGGAGCAATCTTCGAAACAAAATGCCGAACGTCGTGCAAAACAACCCACTGTATAATAGCGGCTGCAACAGCACAAAGAATAAGAGACCAAAACCTGAGATCGTGGGGCATGCCTGGCCAAAAGGCTCTCTCTTCCCACTTTGCCGCTGCACGCCCACGATGATGCTCACCTGCTCCTGGGACCTGCAATCGATTTTGGTGACGTGGTGGTCAACCTCCTAGTCCGTAGCCTGGAGGTAGAAGAACCGTACAACTTTCAGCGGCGCGACGCCTGGCGCTCCCCCTCAAGTCCGAGGATGGGTCAAAGATACTGCCCGCGTATCTTACCCCACCCGGTGCGGATTGCACGGCCACCTGGTTCGAGCCAGCTCTGGTGAGCCAAACTTGAGCCAAAATGGCTACGGTGGAGGAGGAGGAGGAGGAGGAGGAGGAGGAGGAGGAGGAGGAAGGGGCGGAGGAGGAGAGGAAAAGGAGGAGAGGGAGGAGGAAGAACAGGAGGAGGATGAGGAGGAGAAGGAGGAGGAGGAGGAAGTGGAGGTGGAGAAGGAAGAGGAGGAGAAAAAGGAGGTGGAGGAGGAGGAGGGGCGGGAGGAGGAGGAGGAGGAGGAGGAGGAGGAGACGGAGGAGGAGAGGAGGAGGAGGAGGAGGAGGAGAGGAGGAGGAGGAGGAGCCCCCCCCTCAAGCGCTCGGGCGCACGAGCAGGCGGAGTGCGGCCGAGAGGGGGGGGCAGCGGGGCGCGCTGGGCCTGCGCAGAGCCTGGAACCGCCCTTCAAGCTTGGCCTGGAGGCGACCTCCGCGGGCGCGGGCGGGAAGGCGCCCTCCTCCGCGGCAGGAAAAGGACGAAAGGAGGAGGAGGAGGAGGAAGAAGAAGTAAAGAAGGAGGTGGAGGTGGAGGAGGAGGAGGAGGAAGTTGAGGAGGAGGAAGAGGAGGACGAGCACGAGGAATAGAAGGAGGAGGAGGAGGATGTGCTGGAGAAGGAGGAGGACGAGGAGGAGGAGGAGGAGGAGAAGGAGGAGACGGAGGAGGAGGAGGAGGAGGAGGAGGAGGAGGAGGAGGAGGAGAGACTGGAGGAGGAGGAGCAGGTGGAGGAGGCGGAGGCGGAGGAGGAGGTGGAAGAGGTGGTGGAGGTGGTGGTGGAGGAGGAGGAGGAAGTGGACATGGAGGTCGAAGAGGAGGAGGAGAGGAGGAGGAGGAGGGAGGAGGAGGAGGAAGAGGAGGAGGAGGAGGAGGAAAAAGAGGAAGAGAGGGAGGAAGAACAGGAGGAGGAGGAGGAGGTGGAGGTGGAGGAGAAGAAGGAGGAGGAGGTGGAGGAGGAGGAGCAGGAAGAGGAGGAGGAGGGGGGGAGGAGGAGGAGGAAGAGGAGGAGGAGGAGGCGGAGGAGGAGGAGGGGGAGGATAAGGAGAAGGAAGAGGAGGGAGAGGAGAAGGAGGACGAGGAGGAGGAGAACTGCCAAGGACGCTATAGGCTTCAGGGCGCCTAAGCCCATCTGTAAGGATGGGGCGACCCGCAGGTTTCGGTGATCCACGACCGCTTGGGCGTCTCATACTTACAGTCCTGAATGTGTGTGGTGCGATAGGTACTCGCATGGGAAAAGGCCGGGGTCGCATGCGAACGCGCCCCTCACCATGCGGAACGTGCGTGTTCCACGCTCTGATTGATGAGCCCGCTGGCGTGGTCAGCACGCCGAATTGTCCGGCGGACAATTACGTGCCCGCGCGCGTTCCTCAAATATACTTGTGAGTACGGTGTCCAACGCCCCCTCCTCCTACTTCCTCTCATCCCTTCCAGAGAGAGAGAGGGGAAGAAAAAAAAAAACGCGGTCACTGGGAGGCTGCAGCGGGCTTCTGGGGAAGGCAGAATACCCCCCGTGGGGCCGGTGTGAGAGCAGCATACCCACACGCGTACATGCTACCAAACATCTCTGCGAGGACCTCGGTCGGTATGGGCCACCAGCCCCGCGGAGTGAATCGATCAACAGATTGCGCACACAGCCGCAGGATGGGACGAAACATGCTTTCCACAGACCGCTAACGACCCACTGAGCATTAAGGCGAAACAAAAACCAAAGCGATGACACGCTGGTCAAGGCAAACGGCCGGGCCAACTTTCGAGTTGGGGTGTTGACCTCTCGCAAACCTGTCCCAAGAAAGCTTTGCGCCATTGGAAGGGAAACCGCGTGCTGGCGGGCATTCTTTACCCCAAAAACGCAAAGCGCCAGTTTCAGAGTAGGTGCCACACTTGCCGCATATAAACAGAACACCATGGGAATTGTTTGCCACGTGCAATATGTGCACCCTTGGGTTGGCGACCAGAGCAGAGAGGGCTGCAATGTACCCGCGGCGCGGCGACACGCTGGGCGCGGGCTTACGGTCGCTCGTGGCAAAGCGCAGACAGCGCTGACACGCCCAGCGGGTGCGACGCCAAGCCCACGCATGCCCTTCTGGGTTCGCTGGAGCAGCTGCTGAAGTTGCCGCTTCGGGCGGGGCAGGGGGCGGTGGGAGCGAGGGCGGGGTCGGGGGGCGGTGGGAACGGGAGCGCCTGGCAGGCAGCCCCAATGCCCGTGTAAAATCCTGGTGCCCTTAGCCGCGCGTTAAGTGGCACGCGTGGCTTTGGAGGGGGCGAGCCTCGAGTGTAAAAGGAACGCCCAGAGAGAGAGAGAGAGAGAGAGAAAAAAAAAAAAAAAAAAGAGAGAGAGAGAGAGAGAGACGCGGTCGCTGGGAGGCTGCAGCGGGTCTCCGGAGAGGGCGGAACTTGGGGCTTGGAGGTGTCACGGATTACCCCCCAGGGGCGTTGCAACAAAGCGTGGCCCTTTTTTGCCCCCCACCGTCTCCTCAAGACCGCCCGCGACCCATGAGCAATGTGGCCCCCGCCCCGCAAGCCGTAACCAGCAAGCGAAGGCAAGCACCACCTGGCCCCCCATCGACCCCAGCGTGGGCGATTAGGGTCGCATCCGTGTGACAGTTACAGAAGAAGTGCTAAGCCGGACCAACTTTCGAGTTGGGGTGTTGTCAAGCCGAAAAGTAAGGACCCGACACCCTGAAAGGTAAACCAATGATGCGGGGGTGCCTGACAAAGACCAGCGAAGAAAACGAAAAGCAGAAGACGAACCGATCGTTACCCTGAGGTTGCGATGGTGGTGTGTGGCGCCTTGATGACGCAAGCAACCGACAACCGACAAGGAGGGCGCCTACATAGGCTACAGTGTGCACAGTGGTGTCCACCGTTTGGGGGGGTCCTTCGGGCCAGAGGAACAGCCCGAAAACCCCCCCTGGTTTGTGGCGCCTTGTTGGTGCACCCAGAACAGAAAATGACCGCTCGTGGTGGGAGCTCTGGTGCGGGGGGGGGGTTCTTCGGGCCAAGGGAAGAGCCCGAACAAACCACCTGACTGGCGGTTCCTTGACGACGCTCGTAAGCATCCAACGGCGGGGCCGTCAAAAAGCGTCCCTGGTGGTGTGCGGAGCCTTGATGGCGCAACCCACAGCCAACGGGGGCGCCTGGGCAGGCTACAATGCACATGGTGTTACGTTTTGGGGGTCCTGGGGGCTAAGGGAACAGCCCGGAACACCACCCTGGTCTGTGGCGCCTTGTGGGCGCACCAGGAACACAGAACGTCCGCCCGTGGTAGTGGCTGCATTGAGGGGAGGGCTGAAGACTAAGAGAACAGCCCGAACAACCCCCGTGACCTTGATCATCCGACAGCGGGGCCGTCGTGAGCCACGGTTGCCGAGGTGGTGTGTGGCACCTTGATGGCGCAACCGACAGCCGACAAGGGCGCCTACGTAGGCTACAGTGCGCATGGTGGTGGACACCGGTTTGGGGGTGGTCCTTCGGGCCAAAGGAACAGCCCGAAGACCCCCCCTGGTTTGTGGCGCCTTGTTGGCGCACCCACCAAGGAAAACGACCGTCTTCGGGCCAATGGAGCAGCCCGAGCAAACCCCTTGGTTTGTGGCGCCGTGGTGGCGTACCCAGTACAGAACCGACCGCCCAGGCGACCTCCCAGAGAGGGTACTACGGGCCAACGGTTGTGGCGCCATGTGAGCAAGTTGTCGCCATATTGTATGTGCATGGGGCGGTGGAGCCCCATTGGGGGGTTGTTTGGGTCTTGGGTCAATCCTAATGACCTCCCCTGGCCTGTGTCGCCCCAGTGGCGAAACCCCAGCGAGCTCGAGGGAGGTGCTCATCGGAGACTGTGTGTTCTTGTGTGTGTGTCTCCTTACAGGCCGCCCCGTCCGTCCTCCCAGAAACGACTCAGGAGCGGCCAAGAGGGGTGTGTCCAAGAGGGGGGGGTGCAAATCACGACCGTCGGCATGTGCGCGGCCCAGCGGGGGGGCCAGGGACGTAATGAAATAGGAAGAGGCGCCATGAAATCTGGGGAAATATCATGGCCCACGCCATGATATCCACCCCCCCTAGTCATCACCCCCCTCTTTTCCGCTCCCGAAAACGACTCGGGATGAGAAGCCGGCCCCGGGGAAGGGTCGAGACTTCCAGGGGTCTAGAATCGTGAGAAAAATCATGGCGTCGGGGGCCTGCTGCTCCACCTTCTGGGGGGCAACGATGTACGGGGCCGACTCGAAGGGGGGGATCATCGAGCTGGAATCAGCAGCATTTTTTTTTGTTGCACGTGCTGTCGCCAAGGGGCGAGGGCGCCGAGGCCCTCCTCCAAGTGTCACTGCGCACGCGATCACACAGACGGAGCTGGAATCAGCAGCAAATGCCGATGGATCGGCGACGGGCCCCCGATGGCAAAGCCGTAAGTTCCTGGGCGGGGCGGGCGATCAGGCCTCGATCGGCGCTGAATGGAGGAGGAACGAGAAAGTTAGAAGGAGGAGGAGGAGCAGGAGGAGGGAGAGCTTTGGCGTCATCATCATCATCATCATCATCATCATCATCATCATCATCATCATCATCATCATCATCATCATCATCATCATCGTCATCGTCATCGTCATCGTCATCAGCATCATCATCGTCATCAGCATCAGCATCATCACAATCCGCATCATCATCAGCAGCAGCATCATCATCATCATCAGCAGCATCAGCATCAGCATCAGCATCAGCAGCATCATCGGTATCATCATCATCATCATCATCAGCAGCATCATCATTATCAGCATCCGCATCCGCATCCGCATCAGCATCAGCATCATCATCATCATCATGATCATCATCAACAGCATCAGCATCAACATCAGCATCAGCATCATCATCATCAGCATCAGCATCAGCATCAGCATCATCATCAGCATCAGCATCATCATCATCATCAGCATCATCATCAGAATCAGCATCAGCATCAGCATCAGCATCATCACCAGCATCATCAGTATCAGCATCCGCATCCGCATCCGCATCCGCATCAGCATCAGCATCAGCATTATCATCATCATCATCATCATCATCATCATCATCATCATCATCATCATCATCAACAGCATCAGCATCCGCATCAGCATCAGCATCATCATCATCATCATCATCATCAGCATCATCATCATCAGCATCAGCATCAGCATCAGCATCATCATCAGCATCAGCATCAGCATCATCACCATCACCATCACCATAATCGTCATCATCCGCAGCCAAGTTGGCTCTAGCTAGCTGGGTCAAAAGCTCGCTTGGGTCGGCAGATGGCGCAGGATGGCATGGCCGCCGCATCCGGGTGATGCCTGCGAAGAGCGGGCACCCTGACGAGGCGCCGCGCGTCCTTCGAGGAGCCGAGGGGGCGCGTGCCTCGGCAGACCGCTTGGTGAGGCGCCTGAGCCAGGAGCTGGAGGCTGCCCACACGAAGTGCCCGAGGCTGCGGGCGGTGCTGGACCAGCGGGCTGCATGGGGTGAAGGCGGCGTCGAAGCAGAGGCTGCCCGCCGTGAGGCTCTAGCCAGGCCCTCCATGGTGGCGAGGCTCAGCGGCGCGCCCGAGAGCGGTGGGAAGCGCTTGGTGCGGAACGTCTCGCTGCATGCGAAGCGCTGCGCGCAGGCTGGGGCTCCCTGGTCGGAGTGGAAGGCTGCGCCGCGCGAAGGCCGCCTGTCTCGTGGAGCCGCCGCTGCAGCAGCAATGAAGTGCGATGTCGAGTGCGAGGTCATCATCTGCGAAGCGGAGGCGTCGCTCTTCAGGCACCGGGTCGAGAAGCTGCATGTGGAGCCGCAGGCCGAGGTGCTGCAGCCTGGCGAGTGGCAAGCGTTCGGCGAGAAGCACGTCGTGTGCGGAGCTGGGGCTTTCGTGCATGGCCTCGCGGCGGGGTGGCGCCTTGCCGAGGCGTGCCCGCCCTGCGACGTTGGGGTGCTGATGCGTGAGCTGGGAGTGGCGGCCGGACCCCGCTGCGGCCTTGCGCCAAGCCGTACCCAGCGAGAACGCAGCCGAGGCCTGCCTGCCCGAGGCGGGCGCTGGAGCTGCGGAGGCCCGCGGGGCCGCGGCTGGTAGGGTGCCAGGACTGCTGGAGGCGGTAGCCGAGGCGGCCCAGGAGCCGCCGCTGCTCCTCCCCCCGCCGCCCGGCTGCTCGGAGGCTGCCACGGCCTGCACGGCCGCGCCGACGGCTGCCGCGAGCAGCGCCGTGGTCGCGGAGTACCTGGCGGCCACCCCGCGGCGCGCCTCAGCGGCGGTGACGGGGAGGAGCACTTCGACGAGATCGAGAAGCCCACGTGCGAGGAGCATGACGGGCAGGCAGAGCAGCAGGAGCCCGGGGCCATCGGGCTCGAGCTGGAAGACGGGAAGGACGGCGCGGGGGACGAGCAGTGCGGCGGTGCGCGGGCGTCGTGCAAGAAGCCGCCGAGCATCATCGAGGAGCCCACGCGCGAAGGGCGTGAGGGGCAGGCAGAGCAGCAGGAGCCAGAGAACATCGGGTTCGAGCTGAACGACGAGGAGGAGAACTTCGGCGAGCTGCGGAGCGCCATGGGAGTGCTATCCAAGAACCACGAAGGGGAAAGCTGCGACGGCGAGGAGTCGGTCCTGCCACCGCACGTTGGCGAGGGCGCGTTCTTGCTCGAAGTCGTCGACACGGAAGCGGTGGCGGCAGCTGCCACGCGGCAGCACGACTGCGTCGAGGCGCTGTGGGCCATCGGAATGCAGAGGTGGGAGGCTGACGCGGCTCATCGAGCGCTGATGGCGCGGTCATCCAGCGCTGGCGACGCGTATATCGAGCACCTCATCGGCAAGAAGGCGGATGCAGTTTGGGGTGTGACTGCTCGGAAACCCTGGGGAGAGGGGGCCCAAAGACACTGTGAGTGAGTGAGACAGTTGCGGTGGGCGAGACCGCTTCGGCTCCGACCTTCCTTGGAGAGCGGGAGCACCATAATGACCAGCAGTATCATCATCATCATCATCATCATCATCATCATCATCATCATCATCATCATCATCATCATCATCATCATCATCATCATCATCATCATCATCATCATCATCATCATCATCATCATCATCATCATCATCATCATCATCATCATCATCATCATCATCATCATCATCATCATCATCATCATCATCATCATCATCATCATCAGCATCATCATCATCATCATCATCATCATCATCATCATCATCATCATCATCATCATCATCGTCATCGTCATCATCATCAGCATCATCATCGTCATCATCATATTCATAATCAGAATCACCGTCATCATCATCATCATCATCATCGTCATCATCATCACCATCGTCATCATCTTCAGCATCATCATCACCATCGTCATCAGCATCATCATCAACATCATCATCATAGTCGTCGTCATCATCATCATCGTCATCATCAGCATCGTCGTCATCAGCATCTGCATCATCATCAGCATCTGCATCACCAGCATTATCATCATCATCAGCATCACCATCGTCATCAGCACCAGCATCATGATTATCGTCATATTCAGCATCGACATCATCATCATGAAACATCCGTATCGACATCATCGTCATGAAACATCATGGTCAGCATGCTGATGATCGGATTCATCATGAATAACATAATCATCATCATCGTCACCATCATCATCATCATCATCAGCATCATCATCATATCATCGTCATCATGGTCGTCATCGTCATCATCATCAGCATCATCAACATCATCAGCAGCATCGTCGTCGTCATCGTTACCGTCATCGACATCATCAGCAGCATCAGCACCATCAGCATCAAAACAGCATCATCAGCATCAACATCATCATCAGCATTACCATCGTCGTCATCATCATCAGCATCGGCATCATCACTATCCTTATCGTCATCATCATCACCATCATCAGCAGCAGCATTATCATCCGCATCATCAGCTTGGTCATCAGACTCGCCATCACAAGCAGCATCAGCATTACCACTATCAGCATCGCCATCAGCAGCATTAGAATCATCAGCATCATCGCATCACCGCCACCACCACCACAAGTATCATCATTATCAACAGCCTCATCATTTTCGTTATCAGTATCATCATCATTATCATCATCATCATCGTCATCAGCTGCATCAGCATCGGCATCAGCATCATCATGATCAGCAGCAACATCACACTCCTCATCAATATCATCATCAATATCAATATCAATATCAATATCAATATCAGTATCATCATCATCATCATCATCAGCAGCAGCAGCATCATCATCATCATCCGTATCATCATCAAGATACCATCACGGGCATCCTCTGCATCATCATCATCATCAGCGTCATCAACCTCGTAATTACCATCATGAACACAATCACCACGATTACAAACATAACCCCAACATGATCGCCACCACCACCACCAACACCACCATCATCACCATCACCATCATCATCATCGTCGTCATCGGCATCGGCATCGGTAGCATCAGCAGCAGCAAAAACAGCATCATCGGCATCAGCATGACCACGATCACCGGCACCGTCATCCTCAGCAGCAGCATCAACCTCATCGTCTTCGTCTTCGTCCTCGTCGTCGTCATCGCCGTCGTCGTCACCGTCTGTCATCCCGCCCGCCTGCCATGCCTTCTGGCATTCCCTGTCATGCCTTATAGCATTCTCTCGACGGCCTGTCATGCCTGTCATGCCTTCTAGCACTCCCGCTGGCAAGGCTGTCACCGCCGTCGTCGTCGTCTTCGTCGTCGTCGTTGTCATCCCCCCCTCGGCTGGCAGGGCGGGCGCCCGCCTGTCATGCCCTCCAGCATCCTCTCCACGGCCTGCTCCACCTGGCCGCCGTGCGCCGGGGGCCGGGGGGCCGCGGCCCCACCCCCCCCTCTCGGACGACCGCGGAGGGGACGGAGCGAACGGACGTGTCCCAAGTCGTGGGGGCTGGGGAGGAGGAGGGGGAGGAGGAGGAGGAGGAGGAGGAGGAGGAGGAGGAGGAGGAGGAGGAGGAGGAGGAGGAGGAGGAGGGAGGAGAGGAGGAAGGAAGGAAGAGGAGGAGGAGGAGGAGGAGGAGGAGGAGGAGGAAGGAGGAGGAGGAAGGAAGAGGAGGAGGAGGAAGGAAGAGGAGGAGGAGGAGGAAGGAGGAGGAGGAGGAAGGAGGAGGAGGAGGAGGAAGAGGAGGAGGAGGAGGAGGAAGAGGAGGAGGAGGGGGGGAAGCGAGCTGGGTGCGTTCGCGCCACATCTGACACCCCACACCTCCCTGCCATCCTGTCCCGCGGTGCTGTGTTGCTTCTCTGTGCGGGGGCGCGTGTCACGGCCAGCCTGGAGCTCCAAAAAAGAACCCAGAATGGAATGCGACATCGGAATCGGGGACCTGAAAGCATAGGAAGAGGTGGCGGGCGAGCGGAAGGATGAGCTGGAGGAGAAGGAGGAGAACGATGCACCTGCTTTCAACGAGGGCCAAGATCATCCTCGCGGTGGTGCAGCACTCGGCGAGCAGAAGATCATTCGGCACCTCGCGAGCTAACACACAGGGAAGCTAGTTCACATTGAAAACTCTCCTGCGCAAGCTTCCGATGAAGAATTTCGCGAGATTCTAACTGATGAGGCATGCAGTGGGCTGGCCTAGGGCAACAGACCAACCGCTCGAGCCGCAACAGTTGCGGCCAGGCGTCGACACATGAGCACTGCACGCTTCACTACACTGACTGGACTCTGTTCTGAACGTTACGTGACGCGGTCACATGCACTTGTTTCCAACAAGGTCCAATATCATTCTCGCAGTGGTGCAGCACTCGCCGAGCAGAAGATTATTCAGCACCCCGCGAGCTAACACAAGGGGAAGCTAGCTCACATTGAACACTCTCCTGCCACCAACCGCCGTAAACTGCGACCTGGCGTCGAGGCGGCTCTTACCTCACGAAGCTGCTCTTGACCTGCTGCGATCGATACAAAGCGACCAGAGGGAGAGGAGGCGAGGGGGGTAGGGCTTAGCGACTTGGGTCCACAGTTTGCCTCCTGGGGCTCGTCCCTCAAGGACTTGATGCTATTTGCCCGAGAATACACACGTGGGCCCATGACATTGTGCACAGAGATGCTGCAACGCATCACGCTGCGCATTCCAGCACGCGATGGTTGTCCGCTTGCGCCGAGGTGTGCAAAGTTTGCAAAATATTGTGTGTTATGTGCGCCCGGGACAGAAGCTGTTGCAACTGTGGCTGTCTCCACAGCCAAGATGTTCGAGGGTTCTCAACTGTCACAACAGCTCCACGTCTGATACAAGCACGCACAATACGAGAAGTGGCCTTGAGCAAAGTGCTACCTACTTTCACTTTAGCAGCATCAGAGGGAGGAAAGTGAAAAAGGCCAGAAGGGTACTGAACAGACCGAAGAGGGCCTCCTGGCGACCCCAATTTACCTCGACGAACCCCTGAGAAACTGCTGCATGGCGTGCCAAGGTGCACATGCGAAGCTGCGGGCGCACGACCAAGCACTTCTCGCATCACCTGCTCGCGCGCCAGGTCCTGCGCCGACGAATCTCGCAGCCCCCAGGCTCGCGCGCGCCAACCTCGACGCAGCAAGGCCCTAGTTAGGCCCGTGGCGCCCGCGCACAGCTCCAAGAACAGCGGCTGGCAGCCCCACCTCCTGGCGCCTGCGCGCGAAGCACCCCGACTGCCCCGAGGTCAGCGCGGCCTCCCGTTGCGCCTCGGCCTCCGCCAGCAGCAGCTGCTCGCCGCGGTCGACAGCGGCCAAACGCCGCATCACCCTGGAGCCCCTCTCGTAGCGGCGCACGCTGAGGTCCGACACCCAGCGCCCTCGGCGCTTGATGGTCTGAAGCGTCCTCGTCCTGGTCAGGCAATCGTGCGAGGGCCCCGAGCGGCGCAAGATGTGCGGTGTCAGCTCCCAGCTGGCAAGCCCGACCAGCGCTGCCGCTTCTTTTAACACGGCATTTATGATGGGCCTGTTTTCCACCACCACCACCATACATTTTAGGGGGGAATGAGGAGGAGGAGGAGGAGGAGGAGGAGGAGGAGGAGGAGGAGGAGGCCCCCTTCCCCTCCAACTTATGGTAGTGGTGGTGGAAAACAGGCCCATCAATTTAAGGCCGCGCCCGACCACGGAAAGAGGGGCTGCATCGGCGGAAGACTGGCCGCCAGCTTCTCCGCCGGCGGTCCCAGGTGCGACCTTGCGGGGCTGTCCAGCAGCATCGAGTCGTTGAAGCCGAAGTGGAGGATGAGGAGAAGGAGGAAAATGAAGGGGCCCTGGGACACACAAATAAATACACACAAATAAAATAAACCCCCATATTTTCTTATATTTTCTGGATTTTTGTCTTCCCGCCCAATTCCCATATTTTCCCATATTTTCTGGGGAATCGACGATTAATTGTGTCTGTGTGTTTTTTGTCCCTCCTGAGAAAAGGAGGGGGGGGAGGGGCAAGCTCCGTCGGAAGGTTAGTCGCCCACCCCTCGATGACTATCCCACCCAGGACAAATGCTCGAGCTCGGTAACACTTATCCTTAGTCGGAAGCGCCTCGCCGTGCTCCCAACGCAACCTGGTGGCCTCCTCGACAAAGTACATGCCCGTTTCCCGCATCGCCTGGCACGCGTCGTGCCCCTGTTCCGTGTGCGCCTGATCGTAAGTGGCCGCCTCCCTCGCTTCCGTCCGCCAGACGTTCTTCATTCGAAGCCGCCTAGGTCGGCGGCGGAAATCCGCGATTTCCCACCGAAACGGGACTCGGCGCTAATCTACGACCCCTTGGTCAATGTTTGCGATCGCCTGACATGTGCACCTGGTGGTAAGTCGCCGCCTCTAACACTCCCGTCCGCCGGTTGTTCTCCATGGTTGCGCGCATCAGCACTGGGAGCACGGCCTGCACAAGCTCGAGGGGGAGCGCGCCCCGCGCCGGGTCCACCACGCCGCGCATCTCTGCCACCCGACGGTGTGGTCTGGGCCGTCGAAGTCGCCAACGAGCGCGTGCGCCAGGTCTGAGTTTAGGTCGGGCATGTCCTCTGACAGGCGGATTTTGGAAGAAAATGAAGAATGGTCGAAAATCGTCGAAAATGGTCGAAACATCGTCCCCCGATTATTTTCCTTTACTACTTTTGAAGATTCCCCCTGCAAAGAGGCATGCCCAACGTACAACAGCAGCACAGGCCCATCCACAAGAGACCCTCCACGAGAAACCCAACCCTGGAACCCCAGGGCGCCCAGCGCTTCTTGGCGCTGGAGCTCCACGCTCCCCATGGCGAAACCCTCGAGACCAAAAAGAAACCCAGGGCACCCTCGAGGCAAGCAGGGCGTTCCCTGGCATGGCATCTCCACTGTCCGCCCGCGTCCCCCGCCCGCCCCGCGGGGCGCCGAGGGCGCCGCCCCCGCGGCGCAAACGCCACGCCGCGGCCGCGACTGCTGCCCGCGGCCGCCCACGGAGGCCCTCGCGCGGCCCGCTGCAGGCCCCGAGGGCGCCGCCGCGGCCCTCGCCTGCGCCCGGCGCCGCCTCCGCCGCGGGAGTCATCCAACGGACCGAGCTCGGAGCGAGCTCGTGAGCACACCAGGGCCCGCCTGCGAAGTACCGAAAACGGCAAGTGCGGTCATGAGATCGTCGGAAAGCCCGCCTCTCGGCGCCGAGACGGCCTCACGCCGAGAGGCGGGCGCGGCGACGCGATGGATTTGATGCGCTGGGGGCGCGCTCCCTGGCCCCTCGTCCGCGCTGAGAGTAGAGGAAAGAGAACTGTGCACGTACCACGATTCTGGCCAGGCCCATCCTGAGCCCAGGATGGGTGCATACGCCCTCTTACCTTGGCCAGGAAGGCATATGCACCGATCCTGGGTCAAGGATGGACGTTATCAGGATCGGTGCATGTGCATAGTTCTCTTCGCCCGAGAGAGCACGGGTCATCAGATCCGTCCCCTGAGCCAGCCCCCCGTGCTTCGCGTGCTGGATCGCGTGGGGATTGGGCGCGAGCCTCTCTGGTGTGCAGCTGGAGTTCCGCAGACTTCTGGCAGGGCCCCACGGGTCTCGAGCCTGATGGCAGCCAGTCAACTCATACATGATACTTCGAATTGGCCTTGGGGTACAAGCAGAAGGGCGCGTAGGGGCTCCTGTCACACAAGCATCTGCCACGTCTCAAAGATTGTACAACGTGTCGCCGTCCCGTGACCTGACTCTTGAACGTAGCCATGCAGTGCAGACCGTAGTCACCTAGCACAAGCAGGTGAACAAGGACCCGCATACGATGAGAGGGATGATGGCACTGATGAACTCTACGAACCCCTCGACTGTAGAATATCATTCCGCACCTCCCCTCCGCACCGTCCCCTGGCAAATCTTCAAACTCTTGTGGTGGCTCCATCGGCGGGCCAGTCGGGGAACTTGTCGAGGGTTCAGCCGTGCTCCGAGGTTGTGGGACTGTTTGTCAGCTTCATCGGTTCGAAGCAGCAAGGACGCCTGCCAGCAATATCGTGAGTGAGCAGGTCCCACACCGTGTGGGAGGCGAGAAACTCTGAGCCGCCCTTGAGGTATCGCAAGGCCCGTACATCCTTCTCAGACTGTCGCGTCCAAGGGTTGGCCGCGCTGGAAACTCCGCCGCCTTCTCGAACTGTCAGCTCCGATCCAAGGCAGTCGACAGTGCCGAAAAAAACCGTGATGGTCTGTGCACTGTCCGTGAGGTGCCTAACGAACCTCTGCCATTGACAAAGCCGACGAACGAATTGCTCAACTCTGCTATCATTAATCCGACGCTTGGACATGATAAGCTGTTCCGGGAGAGATCGATACTTGGGCTTGCTTCCAAGGGCGACAGTCGGGTCGAACCCGGGACGACGAGCCAGAGGGGGAGTGAGGGAGGGGGGTGGAAGAGGGAGGAGGAGGGAGGGAGGAAGGAGGAGTGAGAGTAAGGGAGAGAAAAAGGGAGGAAGCAGAAGGAGGGGGAGGAGGAGGAGGAGGAGGAGGAGGAGGAGGAGGAGGAGGAGGAGGACGACGACAACGGCGAAGACGACGAAGAGGACGACAAGAATGTATCAACGATGATGCAACCCATCCGTCCGTTCCCGGCCGGCTACCGTGCCTTCACAGAGGGAGTCGTCCAAGAGGGGGGGTCCCAAATCGTGGCCCGATGAACGTGCGCGACAAAAGGTGACCCCAATGGACATACTGTAATGAGAAGGGGGCCATGAAATATGGGGCGATCGCATGGGCCCCGACATAATATCCTCTAATCATTACTCACCCCCTTGGCCGCCCCAGAATGACGAAGGACTCCTTCTTCTCCTCCTCCGCCTCCTCCTCCTCTTCCTCCTCATGATCATCATCATCATCAGCATCAAAATCAGCATCATCATCATCATCATCATCATCATCATCATCATCATCATCAGCATCATCATCATCATCATCATCATCATCATCATCATCATCATCATCATCATCTTCATCATCATCATCATCAGCAGCAGCAGCAGCAGCATCATCATCATCATCATCATCATCATCATCATCATCATCATCATCATCATCATCATCATCATCATCATCATCATCATCATCATCATCGTCATCGTAGTCATCGTCGTCATCATCATCATCATCAACATCATCAACATCTCATCATCATCACCTCATCATCATCGCCATCATCATCAGCATCATCATCATCAGCATCATCAGCAGCAGCATCGTCAGCATCATCATCTTCACCATGATCATCATCATCACCATCCTCATCAGCAACATCAGCATCAGCATCAGCATCATCATCCTGGTCAAAAACAACAACTTCAAATATCAGCATCAGCATCATCAGCATAACCAGCATCATCATCGTCGTTACCAAAATCAGCAGCATCCTCAGCATCATGAACACCATCATCATCATAATCATTATCATCATCATCATCATCATCATCAGCATCATCATCATCAATATCAACACCAATCCACCAGCATCATAATGATCAACAGCATCAGCATTCACACCATCATAATCATCATCTTCATCATGATCATCAGCATCATCGGCATCAGCAACAACATGATCATCATCCATCAGCCATGTCATCATCAGCAGCAGCAGCATCAGAATCAGCACCAGCGTCAGCATCGTCATCAGCAGCATCAGCACAATCAGCATCATCGTGATCCTGATCAGCATCAGCATCATCAGCATCATCAACAACATCATCCTGATCATCCTCATCATCATCCCAATCAAAATCAGCATCATCATCATCATCATCATCATCATCATCATCATCATGATAATCATGCTCATCATCATCGTCATCATCAACATCATCACACTCATCATCATCATCATCATCATCATCATCATCAACAACATCATCATCATCATCATCATCATCATCATCAGCAGCAGCAGCAGCATCATCATCATCATCATCATCATCATCATCATCAGCATCATCATCACCATCGTCATCATCGTCATCATCAACATCACCATCATCCTGATCCTCATCCTGCTCCTGCTCCTCATCCTCCTCGTCCTCATCCGTGTTTTTTTGCGCATGCGGGGTTCTTCTTTGGCTACAAGGCCACTCGGGTCCTCCTTCGGCCGTGCCTCCGTGAGCACGCGTCCGCAGGCCTGAGTGGGCAGCCAAGCCGAGTCAAAGATGGTCGCTGGCCCTCGTACAAAGCAGGCTGGAAGGACCTTCGCCTCGACCCCCCTGTGTGCGGGTGGCCGAAGACGTGCGTGTGCGACTGGCTTCCATGTTTGGACCCTCAGGGGCCAACCCGTGCACAGCGGGTTGGAGCTGGGCTGCAGGGTGTGGGCCCTGTTGAGGGCTTGGGGTCCCGAGCAGCCGTGGGTGTTCGGTCTGGAGGAGGATGGGCTCCCAGGCGCTGCCGCCTTGGGCGCGTGCCTCTTCGAGCGTGCTGCGGACGCCGAGGATTCTGAGGAGGTCTCTGACTTGGAGGCCTTCGATTCGGGGCCTGACTAGGCCCCCCAAACTGGCTTCAGACTGCTGCCTCATCTCATCTTGTCTCATCTAAACTTCCTCCGGCCCCTGCTTCTGCTTCTGCTCCTGCTCCTCCTCCCCCTCCTCCTCCTCCTCCTCCTCCTCCTCCTCCCCCTCCTCCTCCTCCTCCTCCGTCTCTTTCCCTTCCTCCTCCTCCTCCACGTCCTCCTCCTCCTCGTCCTCCTCCCCTCCACATCCACCTCCTCTCCTCCACCTCCTTTTTCCACTTCCACCTCCCTCCTCCTCCTTCCTCCTCCTCCTCCTCACCTCCTCCTCCTCCTCCCTTTCCTACTCTCCTCCACATCCTCCTGCTATTCCTCCTCCTCTCCTCCCACCTCCTCGTCCTCCTCCTCCTCTCCTCCTCCTCTCCTCCTCCTCCTCCACCCTCCTCCTCCTCCTCCTCCTCCTCCTCCTCCTTCTCCTCCTCCTCCCTTTCCTACTTTTCCTCCATCCTCCTGCTATTCCTCCAAGTCCTCCTCCTCCTTTCCACCTCCTCCTCCTCCTCCTCCTCCTCTCTCCTCTCCTCTCCTCCTCCTCCTCCTCCTCCTCCTCTCCTCCTCCTCCTCCTCCTCTCCTCCTCCTCCTCCTCCTCCTCCTCCTCCTCCTCCTCCTCCTCCTCCTCCTCCTCCTCCTCCTCCCCCTCCTCCTAACAGGACGCACGACCCCCCACCGCCCTGACCGGAGCGCCTGTCGTTCCGTGGAATCCCGCCGCCCGACCTCCGCCATCAGCGTCTGCTCGAGCTGCGGCGACGACCGTGCGCGGCGCCCAGCGCCGCGCAGCGGGAGAGGGCAACGAGGAGGAGGAGGAGGAGGAGGAGGAGGAGGAGGAGGAGGACGCCGACGACGACAAAGAGAAGGAGGAGGAACAGAGGGAGGAGGAGGAGGAGAAGGAGGAAAAGGAGGAGGAGGAGGAGGAAAACAAGGAGGAGGAGGAGGAGGAGGAGGAAGAAGAGGAGGAGGAAGAGGAGGAGGAGGAAGAGGACGTCGCAGGACGTTGCAGGCCTAATCTCCGCAATTACAAGGCACACACCGCGGCGACGATTGAAGCCTCATTCACCCCAGGCCGCCCTTGGAAGATGGAGGTCGGCTTTGGTCTAAATTGAGACACCCCTCGCCTGATGTCTTGGGGGGCCTCCTTCAAAAGGCTCAATTGAAAGATCAACCTCTGCGCTCCGCGCTCCCCCCGCGGCGGCGGCGTTGGCGCTCCGCGCTCTCTGGAGCACTGGCCGCCGCCGCAGGGGCCTCCGGCCCCAGCCCCGGCGGGGGTGGGCGGCACTGGGACTGTGAACCCCGGGGGGGGAGGGGGGAGAGGAGAGGGGAGAAGGGGAGGAGACGAGGAGCCAGGAGGAAGGAGGAAGGGAGGGGCAGAGTCCCCCCGCGGCCTACCCCTCTGCCCCGCGGGGGGGCGCACCCCAAGCCCTGAAAGAAGACCCCGCCTGCGCCAGTCCTTGGGTCGGTCGGAATCCAGAAATGTGGCACGCGCTGGAAGAAAAACGCGGATCCTGACATCACGGCGACGCATTAGCGGGATCACCAATTTGAAAGACCAGGAACGCCCCGACGGAACATAACCATTTTGTACGGAAGCGGAACGATGCCCACTGGACGTGTCTGGGGTAGACAGGAAACCAGTGTCCACATTGAGGGGGGAGGAAAAGGAGGATCAACCATGCCGTTCCATTTTGTTGAAGCCTGTTTCTGTTGAGCGCTCTGCTGTCGTGCGTGCCGCAACGGGACACTCTGGGGCGCGCCGAGGCAAAGCCACCAGCATGTGCACCACCGTGTGAGATGCCAGGGTGAGTTGCAACAGGACGTCCAGGCGTGTTTCAAAGCTGGGTTGCAAAAAATCAGCACCAAAGTTCGTTGAATGTGTGGGTGGTGGCACACTGGAAAAAACACTGGGCGGTGGCTGGACTGTGGACGACAAGAGAGAATCTATGGAGCGCATCCTGCACTCGATTCCTGACCCCCATGCATAGCAGACCCTTCAATCATGCCATTACATGACCTTGGGCCCCACTCCTTTGAACACTCTGCTGCGCCGCGTGCCGAAGCGGGACACTCTGGGGTGCGCCGAAGCAAAACCACAATCATATGCACCACCGAATTTCGCGCGGCTCAAGGGCATCCCCGACCAATGTCTGCTCTCATCCACGGCGCCACCGATACATGTGTGAATCTACACACACGCGGAAATAGCACCGTGTAAGACACGCGAGAACCATTGACGATGAATACGCTGGCGGAAAAAAGGATTGAATCGATACGGATGTGCAGCGGCTCGTTTTTCCATCGAACACCTGCGGGGCCCGCCCCAAGCAATGCGACATGGAACTTGAAAGAGCACCTGCACGGCTGACACCCCGAGATCAGATTATCCAACCCATCCAATCCTGAGGCCCACGCGGGTCGTCGGCTTCTTCTAGCGCGCCCCGAAACCACGCACGCGCGCGACAAGCGACCGCCGTCGGGGCAACGACTGCAAGCTCTGAAACTCCAGCGCGCCAGATCAAGCTTGTCTGGGGGCCTCGACGACCCAGGAGGCCCTGCAGTTGCTAGCGTACTTACACAGGCTGGTGGTCAACATCACGCAGAAAGCGCCCGCGTCCACGTGGACGGACTGCGCTTCCGCGGGCAGACCGGGTAGTCCAGAGATGAATCGACGACCTTGCACCACGCGACGACGCGCGCTGCTGCGCGCCGCGCAAGGGGGCGCCATCAGGGCGCCCGGGCATCGAAGGTGCGGAGTTGATACGTCGCATCCGCCGTTGCACCGCGCGACGTCTGGCAGCGCCCGCGGGCCCCTGGAGGCCGCCGAAGGCGCCCGCCCCCCCCGCGGGCGGCCTTGCCGACGGCCGCGCGGTCGCTGAAAAAAAAAAAACCATCGCGAAGAGGCCCCGCTGCGCGGCGCGCCTCTGGCGGGCAGGAGCTGGCGGCCTACCCGGAGCGCGGTCTCCTCGAGATCTTGGGCGCCCCTTTTGAAGAACGCCCTGGGCCGGTCGCCCAAGTTGTCGAAGACATCCTGGACCAGGGCGCGAATTTCGCGCCTGCGAACCGACGCCGCGGCCCCCGCGCTGCCCCGACGCCGCGCCCCCTCCAACTCTAACCTGCTGTTGAGCCCGCACAGACTGGCGCCTAAAAGACGCCCCGCGTAGAGCACGGGCCGCCCCAGGTGGCCGATGCCCGCCACGGCCGCAGCGGCGAGGAAGCCGGCGCCCAGCTCCTTCGGGGCGAAGTCCCGCGAGGCCCCGCCCCGCGCCCTGCTGGCGGCGAACTGCATCGGCACGTCCGACAGGCCAGGCTGGCCGATGGTCAAGCTCTCATCGGCCGCCCCGACCTTGCTCGGCTGCCCGCGCTCGGCCGGGCGCGGCAGGATTGCCGCCGTGGACGCGCGCCGCTGCGACGTGGCCCGCCGCGCCCGGCCCACTTCCAGGCCGAGGCGATCCCCGCGCCGCACGCGCGCGACCGCCATCGGCTGACAGCACGGCCCACCCCGACGCCGTGGACCCGACGGAAGGCGAGGCCGGTCACCGCCACCACCGCCCACGGCAGCGGTCGCCGCGCCCGCCGAAGCACAAGGCGAAGCCAGCCCCGCAGGGAGCGGGTCGCCCGCGGGAGCGCCCGCCAGCCCTTGGCGTTGTAGACTGGCGCCACACACTGGATCGCCACCACCAACCTCCCCCGGGTCGACGGGGCATTGCCTCCCAGGAAGAGCCGCTCGAAGTAGCAGCCGACCTGCGCGCCCAACTCCGCGGGGCGCGCGCCGAGGTCGACGGCCCTCTGGCGCGTCTGGGAGTCCGCAAGCAGTCTCGCGCACTGCCCGCGCGTCTTCAGCGTCAGAGAAGCCTCCTCGGCGACGCCGGGCCCCCTCGTCGCGCCCCAGAGCTCGCCGCGGGTCGCGGGCCGTCGAGCAGCCCGGCGCCGCTGCAACTCCAGCTCATTCATTCTCGCGCTCGACGCCCTCGGCCTCCAGCTGCTTCAAAATCGGGCGATCCGGAACGGGCTTGTTGGCCTGGCGCAAACGCTCCGCGTTCGGCACCGTCTCCTGCCTCCTGCCCTCCGGTGAAGCATAGATCGTCTGGGGGCATCCGGGAAGCCGCAGCGGCTTCCATGTCGGTGGCCTCGCGCCGGTGGCCGGGCCGTCTCTGCACCTCCACCAGCGGAGCCCGTCGGCGGCCTCAGCATGCGCGATGGGCTATCGGCCGCGCTCAGTTCGGGAGGCAACCATCTGCATGCAAATCTCGATCGAACAGCTAGAGCCCACGATGAATGACGAAAACGACGCGGGCCTCCACGCTGCCCTTTCGACAACGATAAGATAAGCCCGAGGTGGCCCCCAAGTAGAAGCCAAGACTTCCCCCGCCCAGGAGGGCCCTGAACAGCCCGTCGAACGGCACATAGAAAGCCACGCATTTCACCAGCATGCATCGCCTCACGGGCGGAGACGGGGTGGCGGCGCTCAGCGGCCCACCGAGTTGGTGCCTCTGGGAACTCGCAACTTAGCAGGCGCCTCTGGGAACTCGCGGCCAAGGTAAACGTCGGTGCAATCAAGACCCCTGCTTGATTGTGTAGCGGCATCCCCATGTAGAGCATTGCTCTCGGATTTGATCCAGCGGGTTCCTCGGCGCCCTCGCGTCGCCATCTGTCGCGCCACCTACCCGCATCCTGCGCGGCCCCCGCCGCCCGAGCCCTCCTTGCTGTAGCGCGCCCAGACTCGCGCGCAGCATGCGCTAGGACGTCCTCAGCCTGAGGCGACTTGGGGCCCAGGTCACGAAAGGCAGGTAGGATGACGGAGAACCAGCCAAATCCTAATCTTTTTTAAGACTATAGGGCTATGGGGCGATAGGGCTATATGACCATCGGGCTATAGGTCTATGGGGCCACGGCGATTAGGGCGATTAGGCGATTGGGACTACGGCTACAGGGCGATAAGGGCGATTGAGGCAGTAGGGCTATAAGGCCACAGGGCTATCGGGCTATACGGCTATACAGCTGTAGGGCTGTAGGACAATAGGGCTATAGGGCTATGCGGCTATAGGGCAATAGGGGCTATGATGATATAGGGCTATAGGGCAATACGGCTGTAGGGCTATAGGGCCATGGGGCGGTTCGGGATATAGGGCGCTTGGGCTATAGGGCTATAGGGCCACAGGGCTATTAGGGCTATTAGGGCGATGAAGCGATTAAGTATATACGGCTAGATGGCCATAATGATATATAGGGCGACTGGGTTATAAGGCTGCCGGGCAGCCCGAGGCCCCTGGAAGACGCTGTTTCACGGACTCCTGGGCTTTTGAAAATCACCTTTCTCAAATTCATTGCAAGCTCGCAGAGTGCTGAGCAACTCTCCCCCGATGAGAGCCACGAGCGCGAAATCGCCGATCAGCCGCTCAAGCTGCGAGCTCGTCAGAGGCGGCCGGCGGCGATGAATCCACTCGCTAACGCCTGCCAGACCCGCCAGAACCTCTCGACCAAGACTGTCACCCTGCCGGGAAGCCCCGTCTGCTCTACGCCAAGCATCTCCACGCCGCCGGCCGCGTCTCACTCGTCGTGGGCGGCGCAGCCCGCCATCTGCCTGGCGGCGCGGGCGGCGCGCCAGAACTGGGCCACCCCCTGCGGGTCGCAGCCCTCGATGAGCACGTCGCCCACGCGCGCAGCGTGGAGCGGGCCGTCAGCTGGCAGAGGCGGCGACTGGAAATCGACCGCGCGCCGCCCAGGGCCCAGCTCGGGCGCCCCGTCCAACGCGCGCTCGTGGATGCGCTGCACCGCGCAGCGCGCCCACTTCCCGCCCATGGGGACGGCGATCGCCAGCGGGCACAGCCACGGGCCACCATCGACAGCCTGGCCACCCAGCTGGGCGACCCCGCCCTAGACCCTCCAGCTGCAACGCCCCGCTGGTCTCCTCCACCAACTGGCACAGCCAGGCCGGCACTTCCGCGCAGGCCAAGTTCCCGCAGTCGCACTGGTAATAGCACACCGACAAAGTCCAGCGCCAGCCCGACCAGGTCGTGCATCAGGAAGGCGGTGGAGTCCATCGCGGTTTTCTGCTCCATAGCCCACCTCGTCTGGCGAGCGTCGAACGCGCCGCCGCGGTCCCTCGCGCACCAGAAGAGCCACAGCGCCGACCTCTCGCCCTCCAGCGGGAAGTCCTCCAAGGGCTCCAATCGCACACGGCTGACCGCTTGTCAACCGGGCCCAGCGGCTCCCTCCTGGGTCACACGTGACCAGCGCGAGAACCCGGGCGTCGCCTGCATCCCCTCGGAGGCGGCTGTCACCCGGCCCGGCCAGACAGTGCTGGGGGCAGGCCGTCACCACGCTGCCGTCGGGGAGCTGGTGGAGCGCTCAAGCCCCAGGGAGGAGACCACTCCAGAACGCCTCCCCGACGGCGCGACCGGTGGCCAGCCTTAGCGCTGCCAGCCCCCTCCACAGCGGCACGCCCGGCGGGGGCGGATCCCCGGAGCTCGCTGCCCTGAGAGGCCGTCGCCCCCGCCGGTGCGCAATCGACGTGCCCCAGGCTCAGTCACCACATGGCCCACGACAGCTCCAGCAAAATGCCGCAGGTGCGGCGCCGTCTCGCCCCGGCTCTCCGCAGCGTGGGCGGGCCGGGCAGAAGCGCTGACGCCGGCTGGCGGCTCTGGGCAAGCAGGCTGCCCTGGCGCGCTCGGCCACGCGGGCAGCGCCAGGCACTGCAGCCCAAGGACCTCACTGGCCCCAGCGACCGCTGCCGCCGCGAGGGTCACCGCCTCGGCGGCCGAGCGGGCGGTCGACGCGGCCACCTCAGCCCCGCTACCAGCGCCGCCCATCCAGAGGCCCGCCTGCTGCAGGAAGGCCTGGTGCAGCAGGTCTGCGTGCCGCAGGGCGAGCGCCCCCAGGACACCGACGGCGGCGTGCAGCGGACGCAGTGCAAGGTCCATGCAGGCCGGCGATGCGGAGCCCCCCCCCCCTGTTCGAGAGAAAGACCATGGAGAGAAGTCTACACTGGATTCCTGAATCCCATGCATTGCATACCTAGGAGGAGGAGGAGGAGGAGGAGGAGGAGGAGGAGGAGGAGGAGGCGGAGGAGGAGGAGGAGGAGGAGGAGGAGGAGGAGGACTGGGGGGGGTGAGGGGGAGGGCGAGGGGGAAAAGGGGGAGGAGGTGGTTGGAGGGAAAGGAAAAGTAGGAGGGAGGAGGAGAAGGCAGCGAGGGGAGGGGAAGTGGAGGGGTGGGAGAGGGAATTGGAATGGGAGTGGTCAAGTCACCAAGCGAACGTGCTAATCAGCCAGGGGGGGAAGAACTCACTCAGAAGATGACGCACACAACACCTGGACTGTGGCGAACGATGTAGATTCACAGAACACGAACCATGGAACCCCCAATCACCAGGAGCTTGGACGCGGCACACACCGCTGGAATATGCAGATCGGCAAATTCTCCACGCGCAGCAAATCGCTAGAGCTTACGACATTGCCAAAGAACTGAATGAGAACACCCGTTGCTTTGCACAGGAAAGCCTCAACACTCAGCAGCCCCGATAACGACACGCCTGAAGCACGACACGGATGAGCAATGTGCACATAACCTGATAAACCAAACTAGCGGCAGCAAGCACAACGACAAGACCAAACAACACGCAACCACCCAGGACCAAAGTTATTCCTGCGTGTGCGACATGTCTGCAAGGGAGCGGATGAGCAGGAGGAGGATGAGGATGAGGATGAAGAACCCTCAAGACACAAAGAACCATCATACCACCAATGCCGTGTAACCGCGTATAGCCTATGCCCCCTGTACCCCAATAGCTCCTGATAGCCATACACGTAGCAACTCAAATACCGATTACACCATGGAAAAAAAAACAAAACAACCTGGAACGATTCTAGTTTAATTTTCCATCTGAGGCCTCCCCGAGATTCAGCTGGGGGGCCCGAACGGAACAGTGTCCGCAAAATTCTGGATTCATCCAATTTCCTCCATAATTTCCGAGACGGTCTCCTGCATTCAGGAGAGGGTCCCAGATGGAAGAACACACCAGAACGGCTCCAGGGTGATTGTCCATCTGGGACACCCCGAGATTCTGGTGGGGGCCCCAACCGAGAGAGAGGGCTCCCAAGTGAGATTTTCTAAAAGGAAATGACTCATGCTGGGACTCCGGTTGACCCTCTTATCCCCGAGAAGGCCATCTGTACTGGGGGGGGGGGGGGGGGCAAATTTAAAATCACCCTGGAACGGTTCTAGGGGGATTTTCCGTGGGGAAAGGTGTCTGGAGCCGTCTGCGACTCCCAGAGGTCGTGTTGAAGGCGACTCGGGGCCCTCTTGGGCCGCCTCTACGGCGGTCTGGGCGCTAGGACCCGATCTGAGGCGCCCAGGAGTCGGCCGTGCCCCGTGGACCCCCATTTGCAGTCGTGGTTCTGGCCCCTGGGACCAGTCCCCAGCCCTGGCCTCTATGTATCCGCAAACCGCCCCCGACGAAAACCCAAGACGCTGAAACCCCAGGATTCCCCAGACATCGCGCGCGTTTCGCAAACTCCGCATTTCACTCTTACTGCCGCCCCAAGGGGTCGACGGTGCGGCGTCAGCCGATGAATCCACGTCTGGAGGTGACGTGCTGAGCGGCAGCGTTTTTCGGCGAACGCCTTAATGCAACGTATCCAATGTATCCAAGGATTCCATAATTGCAACATACTGTATTGTGTTACATTATTATGTCTCCTCCCCTAACCCCCCCTGGGAGCTGCGCCACACCGCCGGACCAAAGTGATCCCCCCCCTCTGGGGCCCTAAAAACCTACAAAAACTTATGAAAAATCAACAAATTCGGCCTCTTGGGCCTCTTGGGGCTCCAAGAGGGCCTCAAGATGGCCCAAGATGGCCCTAAGACGGCCCAAGATATTCCCAACGGGGGCCCATGAGGCTCCCAAGACGGCCCCAAGGAGGCCCCAAAAACTCCAAGGACGGCCCAACAGGGCCCAAGAGCGCCCATAACTGCCCCTCCAGAGGCCGAAATCATTGATTTTCCGATGGTCCTTGCAATATTTTAGCGTTCTCGTCTTTTTCGGCTTTCAAAAATCCACGACGGCCCAAGCAGCTTCCAGAATCGCCCCAGAACACGAAAAAGCCCCCAAGATGGCCCCAAGACGGCCCAAGAGGGCCCCAAAACGGCCCAAAGAGGCCCCCAAAACGGTCCAAGAGGCAGCGAAGACGGCACAGGAGGACCACAAGAGGACGCCTCCGAGGGGGCGAAGGGGCGCAGAAGCGCACCAAGACGGCCCAAGACGCCCCCAAGAGGCCCCAAGAGGCCCCCAACAAGCCTCCAAAAAGCTCCCAAGAAGCCTCCAAAAGGCCTCCAACAAGCCCCCCAAAGGCCACACAGCGACTGGTGTGTAATGTTATTTTCCCCCCTGTGGGCGAACTGCGGCGCAGCGCCAGCCAGGTGGAAGTTGGCCACTGCGGCGCCCATGATTGGAGCGGGCGATGGAAGGGAAGATGGGGAGGGCGTATGAAAAGGAGGGAGGGGGGGAAAGCCCCCAAAGAAGTCCCCAAAAGGCCAAAAGGAACTCCCAGGAGGCCTCCAGGAGGCCCCCAAAAGGCTCCCAAGAGGCCCCGCGACGACGTGACTGTACGTGCTCCGGACGTGCACCCCGCGAAGCGAAAGGAATCCACGTCCGGAAGTGACGTGCTGAGCGGCAGCGTTTTCCGCGGATGCTGTAACGCAGTGGATCCAAGATGTCCAATGTTTGCATAACTCCCACATACTGTATTGTGTTATATTATTATGTATCCCCCCTAACCCCCCTGGGAGCTGCGCCGCAGGAACGGACCAAAGTGCCCCCCCCCCCCCCTCCTGGGGCTCAAAAACCTACCAAAACCATAACAAATCTATGATTTCGACCTCTTGGGCCTTTGGGGGGGCCAAGAGGGCGCCAAAACGGCTCAAGATAGGCTTTGTGCGGGCCAAGACGGCCCCGAGACGGTCCAAGATGGCCCCAAGAGGGCCAAACAAAAAAAACAATGACAGCCCAAGAGGGCCCCAAGAGTACCCACAACTGCGGCTCCAGAGGCCAAAAGCATTGATTCTCCGATGGTTCGGTATCTTTTAGCGTTCTCGCCTTGGCGGCCCAAGCAGCTTCCTAAATCGCTCCACAACAACCCAAGAAGCCCCCAAAAGGGCCCCAATACGGCCCAACAGAACCCCAAAACGACCCAAAGAGGCCCCCCAAACGGTCCAAGAGGCCCCTATGACGGCCCAAGAGGACCCCAAGACGGCCCCAAGGCGGCCGCGAGAGGCCCCCAAGACGGCCTCCGAAGAGGCGCAACGGCGCAAAAGCGCCCCAATGCGGAAAAGAAGGAAACAATAAAAAAAAGAGGCCCCAAGAGGCCCCCCAAAAGGCCCCCAGGGGGCCCCAAAAAGCCCCCAAGAGGCTTCCAAGAGGTCTTCAAGAAGCCTCCCAAAGGCTCCAAAGAAGCCACCCAAAGGCCACACAGCGACTGGAGTGCAATGCCATTTTTCTAACCTGGGCGAACTGCGGCGCAGCGCCAGCCAGGTGGAAGTTGGTCGCAGCGGCGCCCATGATTAGCGCCGGCGCTGGAAGGAGATATGGGGAGGGAGTATGAAAAGGAGGGAGGGGGTAGAGGCCCCAAAGAAGTCCCCAAGAGGCCCAAGGAAGCTCCCAGGAGGCCTCCAGGAGGCCCCCAAGAGGCTCCCAAAAGGCTCCGCGACGACGTGGCTGTACGTGCTCCGGACGTGCACCCCGCGAAGCGAGAGGAATCCACGTCCGGACTGCAGCGAAGCGTCTCGGCAGTCCGACGGGACGGGTGTGTGACGCCAGGGCCCAGCCACGATACGTCAAGGAAGGCCAATTGCAAAATGTCGCATTCTCATACATTGAAAATCAACCCTCCTTAATCCCCCCCAGGGCCGCCGCAGAGTCGCCGACCCGTTTCCGCGTACTTTATGAAAACCGAGAAAAAACATATGGAAATCATTGATTTGGGCCTCTGGACCCTCCTCGAAACCCACAAGGGACGTCAAGAAGGCGACTGATGGCTTAGGGCGTCCCGAGAGAGCCCCAAAACGGCCCCAAGACGACCCAAGATGGCTCCAAGAGCGCCCAAAAAGCTCCCGAGACGCCCCAAGAGGGCCCCCAGACGACCCCCTAAGAGCGCCTCCAGAAGCCAGAATCATTGATTGTCCTATGGTTTTGGAAAGATTTTGGCGTTCTCGCCTTCCCCGACTCTGAGAAGCCAATGACGGCCCAAGCAGCTTCCAAAATGGCCCCAAAAAGGCCTTAGAAACCTCCAAATGGGCGCCAAGATGGCCCGCGAGGGCCCCAAGACGGCCCAAAAAGGCCCCCAAGACGGTCCAAGAGGCCCCTAAGACAGGCCGAAAGGACCCCGAGAGAGCCTCAAGGCGGCCGCGGGAGGCCCCCAAGACGATCTCCGAAGGGGCGGCGCGGCGCAAGAGCGCCCCAAAACGGCCCAAGCCGCCCCCAAGAGGCCCCAAAGAGGCCCCCAAGGGGCCCCAAGAAGTCCCCAAGAGGCCTCCAGGAAATCCCCAAGAAGCCTCCCAAAGGCCTCAAAGAAGCGTCCACAAGGCCGCACAACGACTGGAGTGGATTGGTTTTTTTTTCTCCTACAGAGGCCCCCATAAGGGGCCCCAAGAGGTCCCCAAGAGGCCTCCAGGAAATCCCCAAGAAACCCCCCAAAAGGCTCACAGAGGCGCCCAAAAGGCCGCACACCGTCTAGATTGTATTAGTCCCACCAGCCCTTTGGGCGTGAGTGGTTTAGCGAGCTCTCTCTGTTCTCAACCCTCCTTCTTCCCCTTCGGGGAGGGGTTTACCCCTCCCTCTACCCCCTCCCCCTGGGCCTGGAGAGGGCGGGCCGAGCGTCGTCAGGGGGGTCTTTTTTTACTCCTTGGAGGGCTAAAAAACGACGACCCTCACGAGGATTCTGGCCCCGACGGGGGGGGGGGCAGTTTGGCCCCTCTGCTCTTCTTTCAAGCCAAAAACATTGATTTTACTACGGTTTCGGCCCCATGTTGGCGTTCTGAGAGGGCCGCGCTCATCTTCCTTCATAGCAAAATTATTGATTTTACGGAGGTTGTGGGCTCATTTTGTTCTTCTCAGGGGGCAGCTCTCATTGGCGTTTCTGAGGAGGTCGCAAGAGGCCCCAAGATGGCCCCAAGAGGCCCCCAGGAGGCTCCCAAGAGGCCTCCAAGAGGCCCCCAAGAGGCCCCCAAGAGGCCCCAAGAGGCCCCCAAGAGGCCCCCAAGAAGAGGCCCCAAGAGGCCCCAAGAGGCCCCCAAGAGGCCCCCAAGAGGAGGCCCCCAAGAGGCCCCAAGAGGCTCCAAGAGGCCCCCAAGAGGCCCCACGAGGAGCCCGAACGACTCACACCAGGACGAGGGGCCCGAACGACTCACACCACGAAGAGCCCGAACGACTCACACCACAAGGAGGGGCCCGAACGACTCACACCAGGACGAGGCGCCCGAACGACTCACACCACGAGGAGCCCGAACGACTCACACCACGACGCGGGCCCCGAACGACTCACACCACGAGGAGCCCGAACGAGTTACACCAGGAGGAGGGGCCCGAACGACTCACACCAGGATGAGGGGCCCGAACAACTCACACCACGAGAAGCCCGAACGACTCACACCAGGACGAAGAGCCCGAACGACTCACACCACGAAGAGCCCGAACGACTCACACCAGGAAGAAGGGCCCGAACGACTCACACCAGGACGAGAAACCCCAAACGACTCAAATCACGAGGAGCGCTTTCTCTGCCTCCTCCTCCGCCTCGTCCTTCTCCCGCTCCCCCCACAAGGAGGATGTGCAAGGAGGCGGGAGGAAGGAGGAACAGGGGAGATATGCGGGGCCAAACGGACACACGCCTGAAAAACACGACTGTCGGCATGTTTCGCAAGAGTTGCTGCTGTGAGATGGGCTGGTGGGGACACGCGAAGCGTAAAGAATTTTTCTCCTGGGCGAACCACGGCGCAGCCCCTGTCACGTGGAAGTTGGTCACGGCAGCGCCCATGAGTAGAGCCGGCGCTGGGAGGGAAGACGGAGCTGCCGCTTCCCTCATCGCCCTCGATAACCCCAACCTGCCCGGAGGCAGGTCGGGCAGCGGAGCGGAAGCCCTAATGCAAAGTATCCAATGCACCCACTGACTGCATAATTGCTACATATCATAGTAGTAGTAGTAGTAGTAGTAGTAGTAGTAGTAGTAGTAGTAGTAGTAGTAGTAGTAGTAGTAGTAGTAGTAGTAGTAGTAGTAGTAGTAGCAGTAGCAGTAGTAGTAGTAGTAGTAGTACTAGTAGTAGTAGTAGTAATAGTAGTAGTAGTAGTAGTAGTAGTAGTAGTAGTAGTAGTAGTAGTAGCAGTAGCAGTAGCAGTAGCAGTACAGTAGCAGTAGTAGTAGTAGTAGTAGTAGTAGTAGTAGTAGTAGTAGTAGTAGTAGTAGTAGTAGTAGTAGACCTACATCCGCATCGACACCTACATCTACATCTAGACCTACATCTACATCTAGACCTACATCTACATCTACACCTACAGCTACATCTACATCTACACCTGCATTTACATTTACATCAACAGCGAGACTCACATCTACATATACATCTACACCTACATCGATACCTACACATACATATATGGTATGCGATGCTATGCTATGCTATGCTATGCTATGCTATGCTGCGCAATGCTATGCTGGGCTAGGCTAGGCTATGCTATGCTGCGCTATGATATGCGATGCTATGATATGCTGTGCGTTTGCTTTGCCTTCGCTTTTGCCTTCACTTTTGCCTTTGCTTTTGCTTTTGCTTGGCACCCAGGGAGCGCAACAAGGGGAACCGCGCGTTTGCTTTTACCTTTGCTGTTGCTTTCGCTTGGCTTCCAGGGGACCTGGGGAACCGCCCGGGGCGATTTACACTGCCCGACCCTTTAAGCCAAGCGAGTAAGAACCCTTCTAGGCAGAGCCTAGGTAGGGGAAAATACATTGAAAATCAATGAGTTGGACCTCCTGGGCCTCTGTCTCAAAGGCCGTGACGACGGCTCAAGCTGGCCTCAATACAAGCCAAGACGGCCCAATGACGGCTCAAGATGGCCCCAAGTGGACCCAAGAAGCGCTCAAGACGGCCCAAGAGGGCCCCAAGAGGACCCCCCAGAGCGCCCCCGGAGGCCCAAACCATCGATACTCCATAGGGGTTTTGAAGGAATTTAGCGTTCTCGCCTTTTTCGCCTCTCAGAAACCCATGACGGCCCAAGCAGCCTCCAAAATGGCCCCAAGACGGCTTAAGAAGCCCTCAAAAGGCCTCCACGACGGCCCAAGCGGGCCCTCATACGGCCCAACTCAACTGGACCCCAACAAAGCCCCAAAACGGCCGCGAGGGACCCCCAGGACGGCCTCCGAATGGGCCACACGCCACAAGAGCGCCCCAAGACGCCCCCAAGAGGCCCCAGGAAGCCCCCACCCAAGACACCTCCAAGATGCCACAAAGAAGCTCCCAAGAGGCCCCGCAACAACTGGACTGTACGTGGTCCGGACGTGCACCCCCGCGAAACGAGAGGAATCCACGTCCGGAAGTGACGCGTTGCCGGAAGCAGGTCCGCGGATGCTGTAATGCAACGCATCCAATGTACCGAATCATTGCATAATTGCTACACATTGTATTGTTTTGCAATATTATGTTTCCCCCCCTAGCCCCCCCCGTGGAGTCGCGCCACAGCGCCGTACCAAAGTGGCGGCCCCCCGCTTGGGGCCCCAAAACGTACCAAAACGTATGGGAAATCCATGATTTGGGCCTGTTGGCCCTCCCGGGGACCCAACAAGGCCCGAGGAGGGTTCCAGATGCCCCCAAGACGGCCCAAGACGGTCCCAGGACGGCCCAAGATGGCCCCAAGAGGGCAAAAAAACACCCCCAAGACGCCCCAAGAGGGCCCCAAGAGGACCCCCAGGAGTGCCTCCAGCGGCCAGAATCATCGATTTCCCATAGGGTTTTGAAAATTGCGTGTTCTCGCTTATCTCGATTCTCACAGGCCCAGGGCGACCCAAGCAAACAGCCTCCAAAAACGCCCCAGAACTGCACAAGAAGTCCCCAAGAGGGCCCCAATACAGCCCAAGAGGACTCCAAGACGGCCCAAAGAGGCCCCCAAGACGGTCGAAGAGGCCCCCAAGACAGCTCAAGAAGTCCACGTCCGGAGGTGACGTGCTGAGCGGCAGCGTTTTCCGGCGAACGCCTTCATGCAATGTATCCAATGTATCCAAATATTGCATAGTTGCAACATACTGTATTGTGTTACATGTTTATGTCTCCCCCTTAACCCCCCCAGGGGCTACGCCACTTCCGTCGATCCAAAATGGCCACCCCCTCCCGGGGCTCAATGATTTTCACCTCTTGGGCCTCTTGGGGGGCCACGACGGCGCCAAGACGGCTCAAGATGGACCCAAGAGGGCCCAAAAAGCTCCAATGACGGCCCAAGAGGGCCCCAAGAGCGCCCACAACTGCGCCTACAGATGCCGAAATCATTGATTGTCCGATGGTTCTGGCGATATTTCAGCAATCTCGCCTTTGCGGCCCAAACAGCTTCCAGCATCGCCCCAGAACAACCCAAAAAGTCCCCAAGAGGGCCCCAAGACGGCCCAAGAGGGCCCCAATACGGCCCAAAGAAGCCCCAAAGACGGTCCAGGAGGCCCCTAAGACGGCCCAAGAGGACCCCAAGAGGGCCCCAAGGCGGCCGCGAGAGGCCCCCGAGACGGCCTCCGGGGCGAAACGGCAGAAGGACGCCCCATGACGGCCCAGGACGCCCCCAAGAGGCCCCAAAAGGCCCCCAAGACGCCCCCAAGGGGCCCCAAGAAGACCCCAAAAGGCCTCCAAGAAGTCTCCAAAAAGCCACCAGAAGACCCCATAGAAGCGCCCGAAAGCCCACACAGCGACTGGAGTGTACTGTCATTTTCCCCCCCTGGGCGAAGTGCGGCGCAGCGCCAGCCAGGTGGAAGTTGGTCACGGCGGCGCCCATGATCAGTACTGGTGCTGGAAGGGAATATGGGGAGGGAGTACGAAAAGGAAGGAGGGGGGAGAGGCCCCAAAGACGTCCCCAAGACGACCCAAGACGCCCCCACGAAACTCCCGAGAACCCCCAAAACGACTTCACTGCACGTACTCCGGGCGTGCACCCCGCGAAGCCAGAGGAATCCACGTCCGGAAGTGACGTGTTGCCGGAGGCAGGTCCGCGGATGCTGTAACGCGACGCATCCAATGTACCGAATCATTGCATAATTGCTACATATTGTGTTGTTTCCCCAGAGGCCCCAGGAAGCCCCCACCCAAGACACCTCCAAGATGCCACAAAGAAGCTCCCAAGAGGCCCCGCAACAACTGGACTGTACGTGGTCCGGACGTGCACCCCCGCGAAACGAGAGGAATCCACGTCCGGAAGTGACGCGTTGCCGGAAGCAGGTCCGCGGATGCTGTAATGCAACGCATCCAATGTACCGAATCATTGCATAATTGCTACACGTTGTATTGTTTTGCAATATTATGTCTCCCCCCCTAGCCCCCCCCGGGGAGTCGCGCCACAGCGCCGTACCAAAGTGGCCGCCCCCCGCTTGGGGCCCCAAAACGTACCAAAACGCATGGGAAATCCATGATTTGGGCCTGTTGGCCCAAATCCATGATTTGGGCCTGTTGGCCCTCTTGGGGGTCCAACAAGGCCTCAGGAGGGATCCAGATGCCCCCAAGACTGCCCAAGACGGCCCCAGGACGGCCCAAGATGGCCCCAAGAGGGCCAAAAAAACACCCCCAAGACGCCCCAAGAGGGCCCCAAGAGGACCCCCAGGAGTGCCTCCAGCGGCCAAAATCATCGATTTCCCATAGGGTTTTGAAAATTGTGTGTTCTCGCTTATCTCGATTCTCACAGGCCCAGGGCGACCCAAGCAAACAGCCTCCAAAAACGCCCCAGAACTGCACAAAAAGTCCCCAAGAGGGCCCCAATACAGCCCAAGAGGACTCCAAGACGGCCCAAAGAGGCCCCCAAGACGGTCGAAGAGGCCCCCAAGACAGCTCAAGAAGTCCACGTCCGGAGGTGACGTGCTGATCGGCAGCGTTTTCCGGCGAACGCCTTCATGCAATGTATCCAATGTATCCAAATATTACATAATTGCAACGTATCGTATTGTGTCACATTATCATGCATCCCCCCTAACTCCCCCAGGGGCTACGCCACGTCCGTCGATCCAAAATGGCCACCCCCTCCCGGGGCTACCAAAACCAATAGAAAATGCATGATTTTCACCTCTGGGGCCTCTTGGGGGGTCACGAGGGCGCCAAGACGGCTCAAGATGGACCCAAGAGGGCCCAAAAAGCTCCAATGACGGCCCAAGAGGGCCCCAAGAGCGCCCACAACTGCGCCTACAGATGCCGAAATCATTGATTGTCCGATGGTTCTGGCGATATTTCAACAATCTCGCCTTTGCGGCCCAAGCAGCTTCCAACATCGCCCCAGAACAACCCAAAAAGTCCCCAAGAGGGCCCCAAGACGGCCCAAGAGGGCCCCAAGACAACCCAAAGAGGCCCAAGATGGCCCAGGACGCCCCCAAAAGGCCCCCAAGACGCCACCACGGGGCCCCAAGAAGACCCCAAAAGGCCTCCAAGAAGTTCCCAAGAAGCCCCCAGAAGGCCCCATAGAAGCCCCCCAAAGCCCGCACAGCGACTGGAGTGTACTGTCATGTTTCCCCCCTGGGAGAAGTGCGGCGCAGCGCCAGCCAGGTGGAAGTTGGTCACGGCGGCGCCCATGATTAGTGCTGGTGCTGGAAGGGGATATGAGGAGGGAGTATGAAAAGGAGTGAAGGGGGAGAGGCCCCAAAGATGTCCCCAACACGGCCCAAGACGCCCCCACGAAACTCCCGAGAACCCCCAAAACGACTTCACTGTACGTACTCCGGACGTGCACCCCGCGAAGCGAGAAGAATCATTGATTTTCCAAAAAGGTGTTCGAAGGATTTGGGCGTTCTCGCATGTTCGGCTTTCCGACGCTCCGAGACGGCTCAAAGAGGCCCGACAGACCACCCCGAGACGGCCCGAGAGGCCTCCAAGAGGGCCTCAAGATGGCCTAAGAGCGCCCAAAGACGGCCCAAGAAGCTCCCAAAACGGTCCAAGAGTGCCCCAAGACGGCCCCAACAGGGGCCCAAAAGAGGGAACGCGAACCAAAACTCTAAGCCTTCCGCCCCAAGAAGCTCCCCAGAGGCCCCAAGAGGCACCCACGAGGCCCCATCGAAGTCCCCAAGAGGCCCTAAGAAGCTCCCAAGAGACCCAAAACGGGCTCCAAGAGGCCCCAAAACGGCTTCGAGAGGTCCCAAAACTGCCTCTGAGAGGCCTCCAACGAGATCCCAACGAACGTCCAATTTGCCTCCCACACACGCACACCCTGGAGCGCGGGCTGCGGCGGCGCTGGGTCCTGGTTGCCCCTCTCCACCCTTCTCCGCCCCTTGTAGTCCTCCTCCTCCTCCTCCTCCTCCTCCTCCTCCTCCTTCTCCCCCTTGTCATCGTCGTCGATACCCTCGTCGTCGTCGTTCACGCCGGAAGAAGCCTGAGACCAGAAGGTCTCACATAGTCGGATGAACAGGGAGATGGGGCATCTTCTTTGGGGGGAGAAGAAGACGCTCTTGCGTAGCTAAGCGACTGCCGAATGTGCAGCTGGAGGCCTGCGTCGTGCTCGCAGCATATGACAACTGTCGGCTCATTGAGCCCGCGCCGCTGCGGAACAACGCAGTCCTCTCACCACCAATGACGACTACTCCAGGGAGTCGGCCATCGCGGCGGCGTCGAGCCCAAACGCACTGGAGAATCCGGCCGGAAGAGAATCTGGCCAGAAGAGATAACTACCGTGCCATCGACATCAGATGCAAGCCTACACAGAAAATGAGCTCTGAACGGCACAGCATGAGGGAGGCAATCCCAGAGTGGCGGTGCAGAGCGCCGTGTAAAGTTCAGCAGGTGTGTAAATGCAACGGCTGGGCCAGGAAAGCTCTTCGTGGCGGCGGCGGCCGGCCAGCTTCTTCGTTGGCGCCAGCGTCTCTCTGCCCTACTCCCGATGGGATGTCGTCGACGGAATCCTCCTCCTCCTCCTCCTCCTCCTCCTCCTCCTCCTCCTCCTCCTCCTCCTCCTCCTCCTCCTCCTCCTCCTCCTCCTCTATCCCAAGCAAGGCGGCCCGAGGGCCTGCGCAGTCGCCGCGCGCGCCCAAGGCGCGGGCGAACCGGTACCTTACTTGCCATCGCTCCGACGTCCACTTCCCGAGTATTGCTGGATATCGTGCCTTCAAATTTCGGACATGATCCAAGATGCTCCTCAATGGTGCTCGCTGAGGAAGACATGCACACGTCCGAGCGATGCCACGCTTACGGCGGCGAGCACATCTGGGCTCCCAACTCACGATGAAGACGGCTCGCTGCAGACCTTTGCCACGGAGCTAAATGCTCCGCGTTCGAAGCGAATGCCTCGTGGTTGAAATATGCAGCACGCAGCTGGGTGCTCCTAATTGAGGTGCCTGCTGCGTGGTGCAACGTGCAGCTCCTGTGACTGCAGATGATGGAACGTGCAGGCTGACCTACAGCCAAGAAACCTTGCCTTTCTCTGTCAAAAAATGGACTTACCGAGAGCCAGCGCAGACTAACCAACCCACACCATCATGTAGATCCTCCTCATATAGAAGAAGGAAACAAAAACAGAAACATACCCTTTTGGCGCTGCGAGCGGAATTCTTGAATCTGTGCTGGATCCTCCTCCCTGGCGCGCGGAGCGCGCCAGGGGCGGCGCAGGAGGCGCCGGCCGGGGGGAGCCCAGCGCGGATCCAAAAAATCCGCGCGGAGCGCCAAAAGTTAAAGTTCGTGTTTATGGCGTTTGCTTATTATTATTATTATTATTATTCTTCGAATCATGTAGATCCTCCTCATGATCCTCCCCATCGTGGAAGGAGGAGAAGGAAGAAGAGGAAGAGGAGGAGGAGGAGGAGGAGGTCCCCCGTGTCCTCTGCAAAATGTGAAAACACTTGGCAGACAGCGGCTTCGCGACGCATCGATCGACAAAGACAAAAGACAAAGACACTCTCGCGCGTGGGCACCGTCGAGGGTGCTGCGGGTGTGGCGCTGGAGCGCCGTCAGCGTGAAGCATCGATCGGCGGCGCGCAAAAGGAGGGGAGCGCTCCCTGATGCCGCCGGGAGGGCCGGCGAGGAGCAGCAGCAGGAGCGGAGGGGGATGATGATGATGATGATGATGATGAGGAGGAGGAGGAGGAGGAGGAGGAGGAGGAGGAGGAGGAGGAGGAGGAGGAGGAGGAGGAGGAGGAGGAGGAGGAGGAGGAGGAGGGAGGAGGAGGAGGAGGAGGAGGAGGAGGAGGAGGAGGAGGAGGAGGAGGAGGAGGAGGAGGAGGAGGAGGAGGAGGAGGAGGGAGGAGGGGGAGGAGGAGGGAGGAGGGGGAGGAGGAGGGGAAGGAGGAGGAGGGGGAGAAGGAGGAGGAGGAGGACCCAGGAGAATGAACAGCAGGAGCGCGAGGAAGACGAGCACGAGGACCATCCGCGCGGAGGCGGCGACTCGCGCGCGACAGCGCGTGGCGGCAACGATGCCAGCCACGCGCGCAGGCCCCCACACGGAGCAGCGCGCGGGCCGCCGAAGGAAAAACACCAGTTGGCGGGTTCCCAGGCAATCCGGGGGCTCCCAGCAGCCGAGCAGATCACCAGGGCGAACTCGCTGATCTGCGAGAGGTTGATCGTGGCCACCCCCGCGAGGCTGCCCCGGCCCCCCAGCAGGCGAACCACTGAGAAGATGCCGATCCACCAGCAGACCAGCACCACCGCGGCGATCAAGACGCCAGTGGCCACTGCGGCAACCGTGGGGGGCGGGATCTGCATGCGGAGGCCGACGAAGAAGAGGGTGATGGAGGAGTCCCTGATGTACTTGATCTCGCCGTTGAACTCAGCGCTGTACGGGAAGGCGGCCAGGGCAACGCTTGCGATGAGGGACGCCAGCTCAAAGCTCCGGCCGACGAACGGGAGGGTGGCCACGCAGCCCACAAAGAAGCACCAGGCAAGGAAAAGAACAAGCATGAGCTCAACGTTCTTAGACGAAGAATACAGAACTGCGAGCATCACGAACTTCGCGTAGACTATCGCCACGACGAGCAATACGGCGATCATGCCGAAGGTCTTCAGGATAATCACGATATCGGGCGAGTCCAGACTGGGCTGCACGGCAAGGATGATAATGGCCCATATGTCCTTGAAGATAAATATGCCGATGGTCAGCCTGCCGGGAGCGCTGCCCGTGTCGCACTTGACGGACAGCCCCTTCACCACGATCATCGTGGACAAGATGCCGCACACTATCCCGGTGTACACCGTCGCCATGGGACCCTCCCCGAACGAGATCCCAGCGGCCGCGAGGCCCATGAAGATACAAATGTGGAGACAAACGCAGATGGGGAACTGGAGGGCACCAGTGATCAGCACCACCTTCTCAAGATCGGACAGACTCGGATCGGGCCTCATCGGATCGGCCGCATCAGATCGGGCCGTTTCGGCACAGAGTCGAAATCGAATTGGATCTACGGCTGCACCAGGATGCACAACAGCGCTATGTCAGAATCGGGCCGCATCGGATCGCCTGTACACTGAAATCGAGCTGGATCAAACTGGCCGAAATCGATATCGAATCGAATAGATCGGATTCGAATGGGTATCACCTTCCCCATCTTCAGCAGCTCATTCAAGTTCAGCTCCAGGCCCACCATGAAGAGGAGGAAGATGAGGCCCAAGGAGCTCAGGGTGGAGATGTCCTCGTGGCTGCGTATGACGCTCAGGACGTGGGGGTCGACCGCCACGCCTCCCAGCAGGTAGCCCAGGATGAGCGGCTGCTTGACGAAGCTCATGGCCATTGCGAGCATCCCCGCGCAGAGCAAGGCGTAGGCGATGTACGTCATCAGCGGAGGGGCGTCGCCTCCCAGGCGGCGGCGGTGGTCGTCCGCGGAGTCGCTCTCGCCGAGGTGCGTGGACCTGGCCACGAGGGCGAAAAGCACGAACGCGAGCGCGTTGAGGTGGATGGCAGCCTGCACCGGCCTCGTCTTGCTCAGGGCGCTGCCGCTCATGACCACGCGGCTGAGCCCCTCTCTGACCTTCGTCACTCTCTGGTAGTCGGCCCTTGTGATCTGCTCCATCTCGGCGAGCGACACAGAGGCGACCCCGGGCCTCAGGCTGGTGACCCTGGTCATGGCCGTGCCCGTTTTGGCGACAGACTGCCCGACGAAGCCCTAACCTTCTGTGAGGCGGTGGGGCTACAGCGGCGACGGCCCGCCTTCGCCGTCGCTGTACTCGGAGTCGTACGACTCCAGACTCTCCCTGTCGAACACCCCCTCCGAGCGCCCGCCTCCTGCAGCTGGGTCGTGAGCCGATCGCTCATCTTGGAGAGCCTGTCCACTTCGCGCCGCAGCCGCTCGACCTCGCCCGTGCCCTCGGCGTCCTCGGAGATACGCCGCGGCGAGCTCTACCGGCTGTCCAGCTGCAAGCTCTTCCCGCTCTTCGTCGACAAGGGGTCTTTCTTCGCATCGGGACTCAAAACTGGGGCGTCCACCACGGTGACCTTGACCTCGGGAGCCTCCGACATCGGCAGCCTGTCACCTGGCGACTCGGTATTCACTTGCCACCTCGTACAGAGGAGCCCTGTCGACTGACACTGTGAGCTCGACTGCGGCTTGAGAGTGAGCCAAAATAGCTACGGAGCCTCCTCCTCCTCCTCGTCCTCCTCCTCCTCCTCCGCGCGGGGGGTGAGCAGGAGGGGGAGGAGGATGACAAGGAGGAGGATGGCGAGGAGGAAGGCGAGGGAGACAAGCAGTCTTCCTTCCTGAGGTCATAGTCGGCCGGCCCCGGTGTCAAGCCTGGTGAGCGGCAACCCTGCGGAAGATGTCTCGCGGCGCGCCTGCCGCCTGCCGCCTGGGAGGCCACACGATGGGCGGCACCAGGAGGACACGAACAGACCCCGGGCATGCGCCTGGGTTCAACGTGTGTGCCTTCGGTACACCCTGCGAAATGCTTAAGAAATCATGGGTTAAGAAATTCATAGTCTCAGAAATTCCATAAAAACGCAGAACTTCTATCAAAATATTGGGATTTGCGTTGAAGAGTTAAGAATAATCGAGACTCTGGACGAAATTTTAGGTTTTCTTAAGCATCGCCTAAGGTGTATTACTCGGCGTCGATGAACGTGTTCTTGACCACCACGCGTAAATGCATCTCTGCCAAAGGCAATGGTCTGAGCCCTTCTTGGGCCAAAATGGCTGCGGCGTCCTGGGGGGCCTGCTGGTAATCTCCGTGGCCCCCTCGAGGCCGAAAGCTCGAATTGTGAGTTCGAATCATCCTTGTTGGGCCGTCTTGGGCGCCTCGTGGGCTGTCTTTAACCTCTCTCGGGCAGTTTTGATGCCTTAAAGGGGGCCCATTTGGCAGTCGTGAGACAATACTCGAGGAGTAGTTGGGCCGTCTTCGAGCTGTGAAGACCAAAATGGCGAATGTGCTAAACATATACGCTTTCTGGGACGATTCGGGCGTCTAGGGGCCCTCTTCGGGGGGCTCTTGAAGCTCTCTTGGGCCTTCTGGGGTGCCAACAGGCCGCCTTGAAGTCATCTTGAGCGGTCTTGGAGTGCTCTTGGGGCGCTCTCGGGTCGTCTTGGAGGCCTCTTGGGCTGTCTGGAAGCCATCATAGGGTGTTCTTGGAGCGCTCTCACAGCCGAAAACGAGTCCTGGGCCCCAGGGGCCAAATTCGATTACCCAGGGGGTGGACCCATCTGTCATTCTGTCCCGCGGGGGGGCGGGGGGGCAGCAATCCGATACTGCATGTATGTGTGTATATATATAGGTGTACTATATGGAAGTATGTGTGCATATAGTCATACATACGTATATACGTACGTACATACGTACGCACGTACATATATGCATGCATGCATTCACATAGGTGTACACACATGCGTGTATATATATATATGTACAACCGTACACGTAAATGCATACATATATGTTCTTTATGTATGTACACGCATGCATATACATACACACGTATACGTATGCACACATAAATATACAAGTGTGTGTACCTGCATACGTAAATGCAAGCATACACACGTGTCGTCACGCATTCATTCATACATCAAGCCATACATACACACATAAATGCGCATGCATGTCTGCCTACATCTCAAAATTCGCACACATAGAAGTTTTGCATTCAGATGCGTGGGCATGTGTATCAACATGTGTTCGTATGTATGTATAGACAACTCACCAACGTGCATATGCGTTTTATACACCGACTCACATGCATAAATATCTGTATACAGGAGTAGAAGTATCCGCCTGTTTGTTTTCATCACTTTCTCTCTCTCTCTCTCTCTCTCGGCGGCGGCCGCCTTTGCGAGTGCGAGCGAGACTTCGCGCACGCCCTGCTGCTCAAGTTCCTTGCGCCTCGGGGGCAAAGAAGAAGGGGGGCATAGAAAGAGGGGAACAAAAAAACGAAAGCAGAGAGGGAGGGACAGAAGGAGGAAAAGGCAAGCAGGGAAGAGAGGGGACAGGGAAGAGGGGGGAGGGGGAGAGAAAGAGAGGAGAAGAAGAAAGGGGAGGGGGCGTCCACGGGGCCGCCAAAGCAGCACTGATTCGAAAGCGAATTGTCTATTGGCTTCGGGCTTGGCATTCCACGTACAACGCGGGGCGCAATGCAGAAAACAACGTGACGACAACGCTACTCACACTCGCGTGGGCGCCACCCTTTGGAAGGCAGGCAAAGCAACGACGTCGTCCCAAGTCGATGCGATATCAATTGATGGGGATGAGGCGTGAATTACCACAACGCCGGCGAAAACGTCTGCAGGCCCACCGAAGCCGCCGATAGCACCTCCGAAACCGCCTGAACACCTGCGACAAGACCGCCTGGCGCCAGAAGAGAGCGCGAGAACGCTATGGAGCGCCGGACAAAGTCGGAAACCAGGCGAGAGTTTCGTAAGACCTGCCGTGACCGCTGGAGGCACACGCGAAAGTCTGCAAGCACGCGATATGCGCGCGTCCTCCAACGTATTGTTCCTCCTCTTCCTCTCTTCCTCCTCTTCCTTTTCCTCCTCCTCCTCTCCCTCCTGCTCCTCTTACTTGTGTTCCTCCTCCTCCTCCTCCTCCTCCTCCTCCTCCTCCTCTTTCTCCTCCTCATGTTCCTCCTGATCATCCTCTGTCTCTCGTTCCTACTCCTCCTCCCCCTCCTATTCCTCCTCCTCTTCCTCATCCTCATCCTCATCCTCCCCCCATCGACGCCAGCATCATCATCATCATCATCATCATCATCAGCAGCATCATCATCATCATCATCATCGTCGTCGTCGTCATCATCATCATCATCATCATCATCATCATCATCATCATCATCATCATCATCATCATCATCATCGTCATCATCATCATCAGCATCATCATCATCATCAGCATCATCATCATCATCGTCATCATCATAAACATCATCAGCAGCATCATCATCAGCAGCAGCATCATCGTCATCATCAGCAGCATCATCATCACCATCATCGATCATCATCATCAGCAGCAGCAGCATCATCATTATCATCAGCAGCATCAGCATCAGCATCAGCATCAGCATCATCGTCAGCATCGTCAGCGTCATCATCAACATCAACATCACAATCACCAACACCATCACCATCATCACCATCAGCATCGCCATCCGCGCCATCACAATCACCATCACCATCGCCATTACCACCATCGTCGCTGCAACCCTCCTCCGAATCATCGCAATCACCATCATCAGCAGAACCAGCACCGCCACCCGCATCGTCAGCAGAACCAGGAGCGCGGAGCAACGGCGGCGAGGAGGAGGAGGAGGAGGAGGAGGAGGAGGAGGAGGAGGAGGGTGGAGGAGGAGGAGGAGGAGGAGGGTGGAGGAGGAGGAGAAGGAGGAGGAAGAGGTAAAATGCAAAGGCCCTTGGAGGTCTAGAAGCTCGAACTGCAGCTTGAATGACCTCTGCGGGAAGGATATGGACGCAGCGGCCGCGCAGTTGCACACGGGCTGCCTGCAGGGGGCACATGTCTGAGCGGGAAGGCCGCCGCGTCGGCGGGGGGGGTCGCCATCGCTGGGTCCAGCTGGGCGAAAGGGGGGATGGGGAAACAGGGCGAACGTGCTCCCCCATCCCGGGCGCGCTCGCTGCGGCTACGGGCGCCTCGCACTTCGCCGAGGCGCCCCGTCCCCACTCCCTTCCGCTGGAGGCGAGAAACGAGGAGAGGAAGGATGACCTGGGGGAGGGAGGAGGGAGGGGCACAGAGAAACCCGAACATGCCACACACAACTGCATACCTGCGCTAGAAACCGTGCAGCGTGCGACTCAGACCTTGAGTCGGCATGCCCTGCAGTGACGATGTAATCGCTGCCATCCAATGGACGCCTGGGTGGTTCAGGAGTCGTGCTGGGATACTTGAACTCTGGGAGGGTCAAGCTTGCTGTATGGCATATCAGTACGTTATGTTGGTTTCCTGGTTGTCCGTTTCAAGACTTGGCGGGGCTCGAACACACAAACATGCCATGTACAACTTCATGCCTGCTCCAAAACCCGTGCAACATGCGACTCAGAACTTGAGTCGGTATGCCCTGCAGTGACGGTGCAATCGCTGCCATCCAATGGTCGCCTGAGTGGTTCAGGAGTCGTGCTGGAAAACTTGAAGTCTAGGAGGCGACAAGCTGGTCGCGCCCCCCCCCGAGGAAGTAATTAGAGGGCGGATGGAGAAGACGAGGAAAGAAGGAGCAGGCAAAAACCCTTGCATCCCTAGGCCCGCGAGGCCTTCAGTCCAGAAGGACCCCCAGGGGGCCTTACGCGAGGTCCATTGTAGTGAGAGGGAGGGCCTGCCCGCGTTGTTAGTCTCCTGGTCATCACACCCAACTGCAAGTGTAACGTCCAGATGTCAGCATGTCGCATGTCGCATGTCCCAGTCTATGCTGTCCTTCCCAGCACCACCTCCAGTAATATACATATGTTCCAGTGTTCGTGCGCATGTAGGCGTCGCAGTAGCAGGGGAAGGGCTGAAGGGGTAGGGTTCCGCTGCAGGACAGCTGGCAAGTTTCTAGGTAGTGGTGCCCCTCTGGGGCCATCTCGTATATCGGCGGTGGACAAACCTCCCTTGAATAGACCTCCCCTTAGTGAAAACGGCCTGGGACCGAAACCGACGGACCTGGACCCGCAAAAATGACGGCCGCGACGCCCTCTCGCGAACCGAAAACGGCCAATTCCTCAGTCGACGTGTCAGGGTAGGAGGTCTGTCCACCCCCGAGTATAGTGACCTCCCTTTGTCGCTCGAGGCCGCCAGGCGTCGGAGCGACGACGGTCCTGCGGGGCCCGTGCCGATGGCACGGGCGACTCTGTTCCTCGCTGCTCGGCCCCGGTCGGCGCCCTGCCGTCTCTGGCCGAAGGAGTGGAGGCGTGGGGGCCTCCGCGGGGGGCCGCACTCGGCGTCGGCCTGCCGCGCCGACTGCTCCCCGCGGCGCCCTGGTTGGGCTGGCGCTCCACCGCCCGCTCCAGCTGCCCCCTCGGCACCACGCTCTGGCTCTGCTCGGCCCTGCACGCTGCCACCGCGATGCCCGGGGCGCGCTCGAGCTGCGGTCCCGAGAATTCCTCCCGTCAGCTTCACGAACTCCTCGGTGGCGCTCGCGTCTCCCTCTGCCATCGTCGCGGTATTGGGAGCGAGGCTGAGGCAGTGCTGGATCTTCCCCTCGGCCGTGCCCTCGTCCGAGATGTCCTCCGAGTCCGTGTAGGCCAGCGTACACGTGCACCCCAGGAAGCACTCTGCCACGACCTTCTGGCCGTTCTTCTCGTCGTTGGACGCCGTCGAGAACTGTTCGAGAATCTTGGCCGCTTCCTGATGGTGCGGCTAGTCCGCCTTCTTGTCGAGCTCCTCCTTTGCCGCCTCGACCAGCGCGAAGGCTATGTGCGGGTGAGGGGCTCCGAGTCCGTGTCCTTTTCCGCGGCTGCGAACTGTGTGGGCGTAGTCTTTTCCCGCCTCCTGGCAGGAGGAGGAGGAGGAGGAGGAGGAGGAGGAGGAGGAGGAGGAGTAGGGCGGAGGTGGAGGGGAGGGCCGTCTTGGAGCGTCGGGCAGCCGACAAGCGAGCCTGCCAAAACCACTTGAGAACCGGTGAAAAATCGATGATCCGTGCCTCTTGAAGCCCTTTTGGGAGTGCGCTTGGAGGCCTCTCCCTCATCCAGAGGCCTCCTACATGGGATCCGAGTAGATGGGGTCGGACGATCGAGCTGCATCGTCGACGTCGGCGGTGTATCAGCAACGCAGGCGTGGAGAAAATCAGGCTCCACATCGAGCCGCATCGCCGATGCATCGGCGGTGCGGCGCGATCCTCCGACCCCATCTACTCAGACCCCATCTGGAAAGCCTAGACTCGCGCAGCCGACGTCAGCGACTCGGCGCAAGCCTGCGGCCTAGGCCGCCCGGGGGCATGTCAGCATCGATCCCTTCGTGACGCCGTTCCCGAAGTTCGTGTGCCAGCTGATCGACCTTCCAGACCAACTGGCGCTCATGATGTTCAGCCGCGTCAGGCGCCGCTGGCCTATTCCCCACGATTGCTCGTGTCTCAGGAGGTGGCCCAACTGAGCTGCCCGCCAGCGCCGACTCTGGCGCCCTTTGCCGCAGGTGGTCCCATTAGAAGAGACACAGGGGGCCCCGCCCGGACCAGTCGCCCTCGCTCGAGATGCCAGAGGCTGCACTTGGGCTTCGTTCCAGGTGCCAGAGGCTTCGATCGTGGAGATGGTGGTGCCGATGGGCGTCGACTCTTTCGACGCGCCGTCCTCGCCTCCCGAAGCACGCGGAGTAGAAGTTGCTGTTCACAGTCCGTCTCGTGTTTGACAACTGCTCCCCCATGGCGAGCAGCGACCTGTCATGCTTGGCGCACGCAGTACTCGCTGGGGTATTGTCGCCGAGCGCAAGCAGTGGATTTCAGACGGTGCTCTGCAGCACGACCCGGGCTTCCTTGGAAAGATAGACACCCTGCTTGAGAAATACCGGGCCCAGGAGGACACTCTCTACTTCAAGTAAAAGTTCGGAGTGCAACCAGTGCCGTTCAGTTATTGCCTCGGCCTGAGCGGCTCAGTTATTGCCTCGGTCTGAGCGCCCTCCTGATTGAGTGCGCTTGTCTTAGGTCAGACGAACAGAGTGCCCAGACGCACACGCACACACACACACACTTACACTTTTTGCGTCGGCGGCTAGGCAGAGTGACTGCGCTGGCGAGTGGAGCAAAACGGGGCAACGGTAAGCGAATTGCGCCACCATGCAGGAGGGAGGAGGGGAGCGAGAGGAGCCGGCCCAGGAGGAAGGCCAGGAGGAGCCGGGCCCGCTCAGAGCAGCCCATGGGTGAGGCGGGGCCAGCGCCAGGGAAACAGCGGCGGCGGCGGCCAGGGGGCTGGCGGCAGCAGGGCTGATGATGCAGCCGTTGGAGTCGAATTGATCGAAGTAGCACAGTGCGAGGCCGCTCCCCAGGAGAGGCGGCCGCGGGGCCCGGGAAGAAGGCAGGGCGTGGGGGGGGTGAGCGAAGGCGGCGAGACCAGCCTGGGCTGACCTTGAAGCTGGAAGCGTGCAACAGCTTCACCGATGGCGGGCGAGCCGTTTTACCATGTGGATCTCGCCTTAGCGCCACGCACATTCGCCTGAACGGGTACAACAGCTTCACGGATGGAGGGCGGGCCGTTTTCAAGATGTGGCCATCGTCTGAGCGCCGCGCACGTTCGTCTCATAAGCTTGCGGTCCGTTCTCAAAATGTGGCTCTCGCTTCCGCGACGCGCACACTCGCGTTAAAAAGTTCGTCACGGTCGCACGGACAGAGGGCAGGTCGCCGCCGAGATGTTGTTGACGCCTTAGCGCCGCGCACATCTGTCTTCCAACAGCTTCAAGGATGAAGGGCGGTTATTTTTCCACGCGTGGCTCTCGCCTGAGGGCCGCGCAAACGTGCTTCAAATGTTTGCAACAGCTCCAAGAATTAGGATTGCCGAAGTCCCAGAAATGGTGCCCTGGCCAGATTTAGGATTGTGAGGACACATGTCATGTTGACTCGTGGTGTCGAAGTCCGAGGCCTGATGTCCTGGACCGATTTACGTTGAAAGTCCCCAGGCGGTGGTGACGCGACAGTCAAGTGGAATCGCGACGCTGAACTCCCAGCTATTGCGTTTTCGCACGATCACAGATCCTTAAACGATTCCTTTCCCAGAAGGCATTTCCCGCAACGGCAGTGCATGATTGTAAGGCCCTGTGAAGAGGGAAAACTTGGAGGAAGGGTGTGTTGCAACATGTTGACGCGCCTTGGGTCCACACTGGATATCCTCCGCCTCCGCCTCCGCCTCCGCCGCCTCCGCCTCCTCCGCCTTCTCCTCCTCCTCCTCCTCCTCCTCCTCCTCCTCCTCCTCCTCCTCTCCTCCTCCTCCTCCTCCTCCTCCTCCTCCTCCTCCCTCCTCCTCCTCCTCCTCCTCCTCCTCCTCCTCCTCCTCCTCCTCCTCTTCCACCTTCTCCTCCTTCTCCTCCTGGATATCCTCCGCCTTCTCCTCCTCCTCCTCCTCCTCCTCTTCCACCCTGCCCCCCCGCCCCCGAAGAGCTGGAGGCGCGCGGCCTGCGGGCGTCCTCCTCCACCTGCCGGTCCAGCTCGTGGAAGCTGCTGCCCATGGCGAGGAGCCTCGCCGGGCACGAGAGCCCAGGGCCGAATCGAGGAGTCGGATCGGCGATCGATCTGACTCGGATCGGCGGGGCAGCCGAGCAGGGGAAATTCGAATCGGCAGAAATCGGCAAGCTAGTAGGCCTCCAATGAGAAATCGGAGGTCAAATCGACAACCGAAGCCGAATCGAATCGGAATCGGAGGCCGTCGAAGGCGAATCGAATCGAGTCGGAGGAATTGGGGGGGGGCGGGGCGGGGGGAATCAGAATGCAGGATGCGGAGTGCAGGACGCGCTGCGGGGGGGAGGGGGGGCGCGCCCGTACCTGGGAACGCGTCGGGTTCGCCCGCCTCGTGGAAGCATCCGGGCGAAGGACCCAGCCAGGTGCAGATGGAGTAACACACAGCATGTGGGACGAAGGTGGGGTCATGAATATGTCAGGGGTCTGCCGAAATGGGCGGGGTGACGCCATGCGGGCGCCCTCCACCCATGCGCGAGGCGCTGAAGAGATGACCACATTTTGAAAGTGAGCCGCCCTCCACATGTGAAGCTGTACAACTGATGCAAACTTTCAAGACGAATGTGCGAGCGCCACATTTTGAAAACTACCCGCCCTCCCTCCGCGAAGCCCTAGCAAACTTGCAAGACGAATGCGCGAAGCGCCAAGGCGAGAGCCTGATTTTGAAAACGGCCCGCCCTACATCCGCGAAACGCATGCACACGTTTTAAAAACGAATGTGTGAGGCACTGAAGCGAGAGGCATATGTTGAAAATGAGCCGCTCTCTATCCGTGATGTTCTGGCACACTTTTAGGACGAGTATGCGCCACATGTTGAAAACGACCCGCACTCCATCCGTGAAAACCCAGCAATATTCTAAGACGAATGCGCGCGGCACTCAGGCGAGAGCCACATGTTGAGAACAGCCCGCGCTCCATCCGTGAAGCCCTTCAAACTTTAAGACGACTGTGCGAGGCGCCGAAGCAAAAACCACAGTTTGAACGACCCGCCCTCCATCCGTGTTAAATTCTGCAACGTCAAACTTCAGGGCCATAAGCGGGGAGGAAGTATCAGGCGAAACGCGCGCCCCGCCCTACCCACGCGCATCGGGGTGCGAAAGAGGGAGTTCTTGATCCGAGAAAAGAAGCTGAACATGCGACGTCCGGATGTTTTCAACACGCGTCCCCGAAAATCTCAACCCTTTCCCCGTGGCCGGCTGTTCATCCTGAGCCATTTCCTGACGGCCCCGATGCCCGGCGAGGGTCCCCTGACGCCGACAATGGCCAAAAACCTCCCGTCGTGACTTTTCACGAACTGATCATGTCTGGGAATGGAGGGGAAGGGGGGGGCGAGGGCGAGAGGAGGGGCAGTGGACGCCGCCCCCCCGACCCGCCTCCCACGCACTCGCTGAGACGACGCCAGCTCCAGGGGCAGCTCCTGGTGGCCCCGGCGGGGGGCGCGCTCGGAGGGTGCGGGGCAGCTCTGGCCCAGGTACCCCTCGCATTGTTCATTCGCCGCCCTCCTCCTCGAGTTCCTCTAGTTCCTAAAAAGTGCGGTCGGCTCTGCCAACCACACCCGCCTACTTGAAGCAGGGTCCGCCCCGAAGTCGAGGACCCGAGCCTCACACCTCGGGGCGTTGAAAACGTTTTACTAGACGCCCCCCCCCGCCCTCAGTCCCCAGGGGCCGCCGCCAAAAACCCAAGCTCGGCCCCCTCGGGCCTCGGAATAAGGTCCGAAACACGCGAGGGCGGAAACGGCAGACCCGAAAAAATGCAAGACTGAGACCCCCGACCAGACAAAAGGTGATCCGGGGTCGCCTTCCCCAGATGGACCGAATCCCTGGGCCGAGACGTCCAAGGGCGACACTGCCTGGCCAGGAGGTGGGTCTGCCGTCAGGCGCACGCCCCGCTCAGCTTACAGACGACGGTCGACTCGCCCCTCCCAAGGGCCCGACCGCCTCCCCCCCCGCGCCCCACGCCCGCCCCGAGTAACCCACAGCCTATGAGAGGGATAGGCGATCGCCGCGGGCCTATGTACTCCTGGACACGGGTGGCGAACAATCCTCGATCGGAGCCCGTTGCTGGCCCCGCACCTGCTGCAGCCCCAAGCCCCCCCGAGACACCCCGAGGCGCGCCCATTGGGGCCCGACACCTGGGCGAGCACCTGGGGCGCGCAGGGCAGGGGGGGGGGGAGCCGACCGACCGGGCAACCCCGCGCCAACGGCCTTTCTGTCAACACCGCGCCGCGGTGGCGCAACAGCTGCGTCGCGGCGACCGCCGCCGAGCTCACGCGCCTGGCGAGCTCGCCGACCTCCTCGAAGTCGGCGCGCAGCCGGGCCCTCATCTTGGCCCTCTCATCGGCCTCGCGGTCGCCGATGCGCCAGTGGGCCATCGTGCCCGCGCGCCCCGCTGCGGCCCAGCTGGCGCGGGCTCTCTCTCTCTCTCTTTCTCTCTCTCTCTCTCTCTCTCTCTCTCTCTCTCTCTCTCTCTATCTATCTCTACTCTCTCTCTCTCTCTCTCTCTCTCTCGTCCAACGAAGCTGAGAGCGCTCGCCCATGTCGCGAACACGGACCAGACCTCGCTCCAGAGCTGCGCGCACTTGCATTCGAGGCCCCTGCACCAGCCTGGCCCCTTCCGGAAATCATCCACCACATTCCTGCAGTCCGTGACCACGCAGAGCTCGCCCAGGGCCGCTTCGCGCAGCACTCAGGCCACGGCGGAGAGCTCAGCGAAGCCAATCTCCTGCACGACCACAGGGGCGGCGCTCGCCAGGCCGCCAACGATGCCCCCACCCTCAGCGACCACGATGCCTGCCCAGCCCGCCCTCGTGACCTCGACGAACTGCGGGAAGAGCGCGGAGCCGTCGATGCAGACCGCGCCCGAGAATCTCCATGCCGAAGGACGCCCACTCGAAGACACAGCTCGTTCTCAGCGGGGACGGGCGCCGCCGAGCGGGACGAGGCACCTCGCGAAGCCCAGGCCCGCGATGTCCGCTGCAGCTCCCGCCTCACGCACGTCTTCCAGGCCCGTGCCCCATCGCCACCATCGCCGCGCCATCGCGCGCGAAGAGCCCGCGGCGGCGAGAGCCCAGGCCACCGCCGCACCATTGGCAGTCGGCCGAGGCGGCGGCTCGCTCCGCGCACAGGTCGGCATGGGAGACAAGCCCGTCGCACACCAAACTTTCGACCAACGCGACCTGCTCCGCGCCGCCCTGCGCCCTCGGCACATCTAGCGCCGCCCGCGCAGGGTGCGTCGCGGGCGGCCCTGACAGCCGCCCGTGGGAGCGCGCGGGCACTGTGCGTAGAAGGGATATTTGCACTCCCTCCCCAGTCGACCAGCGTTCTGACCATGTTCGCGCCGTGGGACTTCAGGTCGATCGACTCGCCCCTGTCAATGACCCCCGCGCCCCACGACTCCGCGGCCCACCCGATGCGGACTAGGCTGAGACGCACAGCCGCAGGCCCCGTGCTCTGACCCGAGCGGGCTGGCCGCGCAGCCTCGGACACCGCGTGCATGCTGGCATCAGACCTGAGCTGGGCGAAGGCCGCCTTGGCCCACGCCGCCAGCGACAGGCAGTTCGCCGCGTCGGCGGGGTCTTGGCGCCAGCCAGGCCCAGGCTGGATGGCGAACTGTAGCGCCCTGCGCCTCTTGCCACACCCGCCTGCCACCGCCTTGACGTTGATGGCCCTGGCCTGGTCGAGTACCTTGGACGTAACTCCTTTGGCGCGGGCGCCGTGGGGCATGGCGGCGAGTCCGCTGCACCTGAAGACAGCCCCAAGCTTGGCCCCCGCTCGCCTCAGCTGCATGCACGGAGACGCCTTCGCCGCCAGGCGCCCCCAGCCCGGCTCGAATCACCCCCCGCGAGGCGTCGCCGCCGAGCGCAAATCGATCCCCGGGTCCTTGGCCGCACGGCGCAACCTGAAATCCCACTTTCTGAGGCGGTGGCCCGTCTTCTCGCCAGCCTCAGCGTCGCTGGGCACGACCTTTGGCGACCGAGATGATGAAGCCGCCCTCCCCCAGCCCATGGCAGAGCCACCTGGTCGCGCCGAAGATGCCGAACTCCACATCCCTCAGACGACCGTGGACCGCCAAGGTGACGTCGTCCACGACCAGGTGGGCACGGACGTTCAGCCAGCTCTGCATGAGGAAGTCCATGGCTGAGGGGGGCACGACCTTCAGCGGGCTCGCGGCGAAGGCACAGCCCGCGACGATGGGGGCCCCCAGCGAGAAGGCCTCGGCCAACCACGTGCCCAGACAGAGTCTGCGTCGCCCGCCATCCGAGCGGAAGATGAGCTTCAAGCGCCGCACGCGAAACCCGTGCCCCCGAGCTGCCGCCGCTAACCTTTCATGGCGCGCCCGCTCGCACACCCTGGGCAGGTCCAACATCGACGCCATCGAGAGCTGCCCCATCGCTGCCGCCATGTCGGCGTCGAGCACCTGGAGCCAGACCGCGCCCTCACATGACCTGTCCTCGCCGCCGTAGAAGATGCCCCTGGGGCGCAGCCCCCAGCCCTGGACTTCGCATCGACGCATCCCCCCCGGCAGGCGGGCCAGGCTGCGGAGGAGCCCCATGGGGCGACAGCCCCCCTCCGCGTTCGCCAGAAAAATGCACGCCCTGTCGAGCTGCCCCGGCACCCGGCGCGTCGCCCCCATCACCTGCAGCAGCAGCCCCAACGCGACGAGGCCGTCGTCGCTCAGGTGGCCGAAGGACTGAGGCTAGATGCAGTCGACCCCCGTGGCCGTGGACCGCTCGAGGGCAGCTACCGCCTTCCTGTCGGGGAGCGACTGGTCGAGGTCCAGCGGCAGCACCTCGCCGTAGCGCCAGACCCCCTGGTACTCGTCCTTCAGCGCGTCGAGCGCGGCAGCGATTCCCGCTGGCCCCTTCGCCCCGTCGAGGTCAGGCGCCCTGGCCAGCGGCGCCTTGCAGCGGCGACGCGCAGCCCTTGCGCCGTCCTGCACCGCCTCACTCGCGCCACAGCTGACGCCGCTTCTCGCCGAAGCGGCCCCCGAATTTCGCCGCGAGCCCACGAGCCTCCTGCTGGAGTGCCTCCAGCTGGCTGTAGCTGAGATGGCTGAGCTCATGGAGATGGCACCCCCACTTCCGAACCTCCTCCTCTGACATCAGGTCGCCCCAAGTCCCCTGCCGCCAGCGGGCCCGCCGTGGCACGCAGGGCCTTCAGCTGCTCCAGCGCCTCGGGGGTCGCCGCCATCGCGCGCGGTCTTCGGCGGCGGGCTAGCGTCTCCCAGATGACGGCAGCATTGCGTCGCCACCGAGCAGGCGCTGGGCAGCCCCTTGGGTGAGGCCTTCCCCCAGTCAGCAGCGCGTCCTTCTCCGCGCGCCGTGGCTCGGTCTCGCGCCCGACGCACAGGTGAGAGCCCACTGGCGCCGCGCGGTGCAGCCCGAGCAGGTCGGCCCCCAGCAGCCTGGCAAGCTGCAAGTCGGCCCGAGCAGGTCGGCCCGAGCAGGTCGGCCCAGCAGATCAGCAGGTCAGCAGGTCGAGCCTCGACAGCGGCGGCCCTTGCCGTCGTCGAGGCTCGCGGCGGCGCGGGCAGGGGGTTGCGACGCTGCAGGGTTGAATCCTGCCCCCCTTCCCCCGACGGGCGCTGGGCCGGCAGCTCGGGCCCGAGGCTGGGCCCCGCGACCGAGCCCAGACCCCTACCGCCACCAGCCTTGCCGCCTCCTCCTGCGTTGCCTGCCCGCTGCTGCCACGGCGCCGCGTTCGCGCCGTCGATCGCGCCCGCCCTCCTGGAGCCGTCGCGCGGCCGCCCCTGGCTTGGGGGGCGGGGAGGCGGGGGGCTCCCAGAGCTGCCCCCATCACCGCCCGGGCCAACGCGCCGCCCCTCCGGCCACCTGCGGCCCCGCCCACGCTGCCCCTCAAGCAGCGGCGCGCTTTCGCGGCCGATCGCCGACAGCGGCCCGAAGGCCCGCGGCAAAGCCGACGGCGGCCCGAGGGCCTGCGGCGCTCGAAGGGCCCACGGGCACCACGGGCGGCCGCCTGTCCTCCAGCGGCGGCCCCACCAACGCCTTCTTCCGTGATCGAGGCTGGCCTGCCCCACTCGCCGTTTACCCCTCGGTTGCACGTGGGGGCAGGCTCCAGCAGAACATCCGGCGACTGAGCCCAGCCCCTCTCGCTGTTTACCTCGAGGGTGCTCCTGGGGGCTGGGGCTCGCGTTCTTGCGCCTGCGCCATCCCGCTGCGCGTCGGAGGGGCCGCGGCGAGAGCCGCTTTGGGATCGGCTTTTCGGGCGAGGTTGGGCCGATCTCCCGCGCGGCTCGACCCGCGGCGCCCACGCCTCCACCATGCTCAGCAGCGTCCGCCCTCGTCCACCGCGAGGTCGCAAACGACGGGGCCCTCGGCCGCGTCGCCGCGCAGGCCGCGGGCGACCTCCGCCGGGCTCGCGCCGAGGTTCTCTCGCAGACGCCTCAGCGAAGCCGCGTCGACGCCGACTGGAAGCCGGCGTCCGACGCCCTGGACGCCGGCCAGCCCACAGACGGAGGCACTCGACTCACACCTGAGCGCGGCTCCGACCGCGCCCTCCGCTCGGCCAGGCAGGGGGGGGGTCGGGGGCGGGTGGCTGCAGCGGCTTGGTCCTCTCCTGCATCACCTCCGAATGCGCCCCGTCCGTCTCGGCGGCCCCCTGCCCTGCCGCGACGCCCAAGTCGCCTGCGCCGCGCGCGCTCGCCGCAGGAATGGGCCCCCGGGCAGGAGTCTCGGGGCGCGGCCCCACGGGCCGCAGCGCGGGCAGCGTCCGCGCCGCAATGTGGACCAGCCTGCGCTCGGGGGCGCCCTTCTCTGCTCTGGCGCCGGCGCCGCGCCGCGTCTGCTGCAGGCTTGCACCTTGCCGCCCAGGCCGCTCGAGACCACGAAGAAGTCGATCTCCGAACCTGGCCCGACTCGGCGCGCGGGAACCCCGGGCGCCGCGACCCACGCCGTCGACCTCCCGCGGCCAGCCCCGGGCCTCCAGCCCGCCGCCGATGACGCGGGGCACCTCGGCGCAGGCGAGATGCCCCCCAGCTGCCCCAGGACCAGCTTCGAGGCCTCTGGCAGCCACAAGGTGCACCGACGCAACCAAGAACCCACCTGGCATTGCGCAGTTGACCCACTTCGCGAACATTCGGTCCCATAGCAGATTGGGCCCCTTGGGCGCATTGCCCATCCCGATGCGCGCTCGCACTCCGATGCCCACGCCGCTGGACAGACCGCCCTTTTCGGCGCGCACTGACTCCATTCCAGCCCCTTCTGCGGCAGGCCTGCTCCGCTTCGGGCGCCGCGCCACCACCTCCTGCAATATGCGGTCGCCTCCTGCTGCAGCTAGCGCATGCGCATCATGCTGCCGCGGAGCGTGGCGTTGGCGGTGTCCAACCGCCACGCTCCGACATCGCGCCGAGCCATAGGCCAGCCCCCTCTTGGCCTCCGCCGTCGTGCCCACGGGCGCGCTTGGCGACGGGGAGCTCGACCCCTGCGGCCTGGCGCGCCTCCGCGAGCTCGCGGCGGTTCTCGCCCTCGAGCTGGTCGACTTGGGCAAAGCAGGCCACGCGGTCGTCGCCCGCGCCCTCGGAGCCCGCAGGGTCGCCGCTCCGCTCGCCACCCGAACCTGCAGCATGCGGCCCTGAAGCAAGTGGCCCAGAAAACCCTGCCCCCTCGCCCGTGGGCACGCCCCCGCTGGGCGCCACCGTCCGCTCGGTCTCGGCGACCTCGGCCCTGATGGCGTCGACTTTCCGCTGCAGGGCCGCGCGCGAGGCCTGGAGGCCGGCCGGCTGCCTCGGCTCCGTCAGCGGCGATGGTTCCGAGGGCCTCCAGGCCAGCGATCGCCGTGGCCAGCTCCACGCCGCGGACCGAGTTGGAGCTGGGCAGCAAGCCAGCCTGCTCCATCCGCTTGGCCTGCTCGGGAGCCTCGCGGCCCTTGGCCTGCCGCTGGCGAGCCGCCTCGAGGACAGCAGCCGCCTCCTCCACGGCCGCCTTCGCCTGCTCCAGGTGCTCGACGGCCTCCGTGTGCGCCGCCTCCTTCGCCGCCGCCTGCATGTCCAACTTCTCCAACTCCCAGATGCAGGACTGCAGCACCTGCGAGTGGGTCTTGGGTTTGACCTCCTTGGCTGGCTGTTTCAGCTGGGCCAACTTGGCCCGATCTTCGTCGCTGATGACCACGCCCTTGTCCGCCAGCAAGGCCAGGCAGGCCGCCACCGCCTCCTCGCTGGCCTCTCCTGGGGCAGACGTGGCCTCATGCTGTTCCCGCGCCGCAGGCGCCTCAGCGACTGGCATCCCTGCGGCAGCACCTTGCGACCCCATTTTGTCTCGACCTCCGCCAGCTGGGGGTTGGCTGCCCACCTTGGCGCCTGCCGCCATCTCGAGTGCATGCTGGCGCACTGACAGCGGGGCCGCCTGCCCACAGAAGCGGCACGCCAGCCTGCACGCCCGGTTGCCGTTTGCTTCGCACATGCAGCCCCATCACGGATTGCGGGGGCCGGGCAGGACGACCGCATCGTTGGCCTGCGGCAGGCTCTGCCGCTGCCACGGCGCTGGCGTGAAGCGCAAGCCACCTCCAGCGCCAGCAGCGCGAGACGGCTGCCGCCTGCGCACCAGTTGCCAGGGCCCGTCAGCGCCACCGTCCGCCCACGAGACACGCCGCGGCGGGCGCGATCCCCCGAGCGACGGGGCGGCGGGGACCTCGCTTGGCGCCATGGGAGCCGAGGAAGCAACGGAGACAGAGGAACGGTGAGCAATCCCCTCTCCTGGAAGAAACACGTTGCCACTGCCCGTGCGTACACGGCGCTCTGAAGGATGTAAGCAGAAGACCCCCCACCTAGGAGAGACCAAACCGCCTTGAGCCAAAATAGCTACGGACGCCGCCCTTTTCCTCCTCCTCATTCTCTTCCTCCTCCTCCTCCTCCTCCTCCTCCTCCTCCTCCTCCTCCTCCTCCTCCTCCTCCTCCTCTCCTCCTCCTCCTCCTCCTCCTCCTCCTCCTCCTCCCTCCTGCCTCCTCCTCCTCCTCCTCCTCCTCCTCCTCCTCCTCCTCCTTCATTATCCTTTTCCTCGTCCTCCTCGTCCTCCTCCTCCTCCTCTCCTCCTCCTCCTCCTCCTCCTCCTCCTCCTCCTCCTCCTCCTCCTCCTCCTCCTCCTCCTCCTCCTCCTCCTCCTCCTCCTCCGCCTCCGCCTCCGCCTCCGCCTCCTCCTCCTCCGCCTCCCTCCACCCTCCTCGCTCCTCTCTCTCCTCCATCCAGCCTTTCTGGCTCAAAGGGGAGGGGAGGTGGTGACGTTCCACCCCCTCTTCAGGTCCGAATTTGCTGCCCTCAACGCTTTAGAACGGTTGGATGACAGCGGGCCAGAGGCTTGGCTGCTGGTGAGTCTCGCGATGGTCACTCTTCTGCTGGTCGCGCGAAGTCCATCTCACGGAGGTGGGTTGCGGCCAGTGCAATTGCAAGAAGAACCCCATCCTCTTCAGCTACTGCACGCAATGCTGCAGCCATTGGAAAGAGCCCGCCACTGACGGAGGAACTGGTAGCCCAGGACCAGCACGTGCTGACGCGCGCCGCAGAGAATCGGCGCTGGCTGGTCCATCTGGGTCGCCGCCACCATCATCCGCAGGAGGGGCTTCCAAGGAGCTGGAGCAGCTTGTCATCCTGTGCAAGGAGGTCGGCGACTCGTAGATGTTGTCCCGTGCGCAGGCACAGCTGGCTACGATGGAGCGTTCATCACCCGCCTCAGCAGCAGCTGCCTCTCGTCTGCGCCTCGCTTCCTCATGCTTGTCTGGTGCAGAGCCGCAGGTCAGAGCGGGTGCTGTTTTCCAGGAGATGCAGCGCTTGGAGAAGACGTTGGGATCTCGAGTCGATCCAAAAGTTGGAACAACGTCTGGCGTTGCGACGTGCCGACCTTGAAGGCACACTCGGCGAGCTGGACTCACACGAATCGGAATACAAGCAAGCTGTTGCCACACTGCACGTGGCCGTGGCGCTTCAGACCCAGGGCGACGTGGCGCCGGCGCCCCGCTTCACGGACATCCTGGAAGGGAAGATCTCGGCGTTGCAGGTGGGCGACGGCGACACGTTCGGGCTGTGCGACTTCAGTGTAGGCCCGACCACAAGAAATCTCCCACAAGAAACCCAGCCCTGAGACCCCAGGACGTCCCTTGACTTCTGGTGAGGGAACGTCACGCCCTCCACAGCAAAACCATCGAAACCCAAGAAACCCAGGGCACCTGGAGGCGAGCAGGGTGTTTCTTGGCATGGGCCTCCACTGTACCAGGACCACTCCAAGACGCCCAAGATGGCCCCCAGACGCCCTAAGAGGCCTCCAAGAGCACTCTCAAGAGGGCCCCAAGATGCAACAATCATTGCTTTCCTTAGGTTTGGGACAGATGTTGGTGTTTCCACTTTTTCGGCTTCCCGACGCCCCAAGACGGCCAAAGAGGCCCCCAAGATCGCCCCAACAGGGCCCAAGAGGCCCCCAAGAGGGCCCCAAGACGGCCCAAGAGAGCCCCAAGACGGCCCAAGAGGCCTCCAAGACGACCCAAGAGGGCCCCTAGAGCGCCCCAAGAGCGGCCCCAGAGGGGGAGCACGAAACAACATTTCGAGCCCTCGGTCCTGAGAGGCACCCAGGAAGCCCCAAGAGGCCCTTAAGAGGCCCCAAGAGGCCCCCAAGAGACCTCAGGAGGCCCCCAAGACGCCCCCAAGAGGCCCCCAAGAGGCTCTAAGAGGCCCCCAACAGGCGTCTTGGAGGCCCCAAGAGGCCCCCAAGAGGTCCCCACGGGCCGGCGGAATGAGCGAAGCGATTCAATAATCAAAAGAACACGAAAATCATGCCCAACCTATGCTTTAATACTTTTGCAGATTCCTCCTGTGGAGGGACAGGAACCCGATTTAAAAGTTAGGCCGTCGCACCACAGGCAGTTGAGGCAGGCAGGGCGCAGCAATTGCAGTGGGTGAGAGTGTGCTGAACCTTGCTCAGGGGAGGAAGCCTGTCGAGGTCTCTAGGAGAAGAAGGAGGAGGAGGAGGAGGAGGAGGAGGAGGAGGAGGAAGAGGAGGAGGAGGAGGAGGAGGAGGGAGAAGCAGGAGCAGGAGCAGGAGCGGGAGGTGATGAGATGAGCAAGCGGCCTGAAGCCAGTCAAGTTGAGCTATCGCTCGGAGTCGGAGGCCTCCGACCCTTGGGAAGCCTCCTAAAAATTCCCCTCCAGGGGCTCTTCGGGCCCCTCTTCGGCCTCCTTCCGCACGAGGCGGCACCCATCAGCACGGATGGCTGGAAGGTCCCCCTCCAGGAGGCCGAAGGCCCTCAGCACCTCAGCTCGGGACGTCATCCCCCCCAAGGCACTCACCCCCCGAAGCCCACCTCCCCCCACGTCCTGAGCCGAGGCGCTCGGGGCAGAGTCAGCAGGGCCAAAAATTGCGGCAAGCCGCGCCCGAACCGCGTGCGGCACACCCTCAGGGGGGTTCAATGTCAGGTCCTTCAGACCTTCCTTGCCAGACGGGAACCTGCCAACCTTAATCTGCGCCAGCTGCCGCCTTAAGCCCGCAGCCGCACACTCTCGGAGGCGCGGCCTAAGAAGAGCTCGAGTTGGCCGCTCCACGCTGAAAAAAAGGCCCCGCAAGCACAGTAGAATTTGATGGTCTTGCCATCCTCATGACCCGACCGCGCATTAACAGTGGCATGCAGCATCGGGTGGCCGTTGAACGAGTAACCCATGTCACGATAGGCCTCGAAACCCTCAGCTGGCGACTGCACCGCGGGGACACTCTCAGGCGCAGCCGCGGGGGCAGGGGCAGGAATTGCGTCGGGCTGCGCCTCGGGCGACGCCTGCGCCCGTCCTCTGCCTGCCGCATACAACTCCATAAAGTCATCATGTCCCTGGCAGGCTTCTCCGTCCCCCACCAACGGATTGCAACCGCCCACTCCACCGACCCACCTCACGAGCAGCCTCGACCAGGCCACGCCAGAGGTGGTACTCACTCCCCTCCACTCCGTGGAGGGCGGCACCACGCTTCGCGAATTCGTCGGCGGCATCGTTGCCGCGCTTCTCCCAAGGAGTTGCGCGCTCATTCTGCACATCTACCATGCTGCAATGGGCCTTCGTCTTGTGGGCCGTGAAATCATTCGGCTCAAACGCCGCCCAGAAAGGAGCCCACATATGGGCTCGGGGATTCTCGGCTCCCGAACCCGCACCAGGGCCCGCCCACAGCGTCGACACCGTGCCTTCACAATCTATGTAGAGATCGACGGGCGGCATCGCAACTTGGGCCAACACTCGCACCGCAAAATCCTCAGCCTCCCTCGACGACTGGAAAAGGGGCCTGGTCCTGCGGCACAGGCCCATAAGCCGCCGCCAGAACCTGGCCAAACCTGTCACAACTGACGACTGACCGGCCAGCCCTGGACAGCGCCCTGGCACTCGGAAAAAAACGCGGACCCGTCCAGGAACAGAAGGCCAGACATGTAGCCCGACGCGGGCCGCTGAGACCAGTGGATCGTTTGCTGGTCAGGCCTACACTCGGGAAGCTCGAACACAGGGCTGGGATCAGGGAAAACGCCCCTGGCAAAAAGTTCCCCCGCTTCAACACTCCAAGCTTTCACCCTCTGGGCCCGCCTCTGCAAGCTGAGGGAAAAATTGGTCCCGCCGCAGAGCAGCGTGGGCATCACACTCGGAACACCTGTGCCACAACGAGCCGTCTGGGTGCCCACACGCTGTACAAGCCCCTGACGCTGCGAAACCCCATTTGTGCAAGCGGGCCTGGGACCACCACACCCCCGAGACCAGGGCCCTCAAGGCCCGCTGCTGGCGCGAGGTTCCAGGCTACCCCAAAAAATCGGAAGCGTCCAGGGGCAAGAAAAAGCCTTGAGCGAGAGCCTATCAGACTCGCGCCTCACTCCTTCCTCGACCAGTCTGCGCACCGCCGCTGGGCTCAGCCTGACTCGGTTCAACACGGAGCCCCCGTCAGTCGTCAACATCGTGGCCGAGGGGATGTCCCAGCCGATGCCCCCAACCATCAACAGATAGACGTCTGCTGGCGACGCTGCTGCTACCCAAGGCCGCCTGGACTCCGAGCACCTGACACGGGCCAACTCCAGAGTCTTGTTGAGGATCTGGAGCTTGGGGCTACCTCCCCAGCACGCCGTACCCCACTGGGCTACAACCTGGCCCAGAGCGATAACCCATGGATCAACTCGACGACCGTCCCAATACGAACACATCCTGAGCCCAATCGAGGCCCCCCGAGGATATCTGCCGAGACTCTTACAAGCTGCAACCCTCAGCTGGTGCAGCTCCGTGGGCGGGACCCCCGCCACGCATACTCCCCACAGAGCGGAAGCCGCCGGGCCCCCTCGCTGGATCCACTTGATGTCCGCACCCGCGTCACGCAGGTTGACCAAGCGCCTCGAAGACCGTGTAGCATTATTCCAGCGCCCCCTGGTGATGCACACTCTACGCAGCGTCCCGAGGTTCGCATCCGTGCCGAGGTTTCCTGCTGCGTCGACTTTACCTGAGGCTGGAAGGGACCACCGTCTCTCAAGGGCGCTCGCTAGCTCCGAGCCGCTGGCCAAGTACTTGCACTTCGACATGTGCACTGGGAGCTCGAGCTCGCCGAAAAAAACAAGGATGTGCTCCACCGCCGCGGGCAGCTGGTCCGACACCAGCTGGCGGGGGCCGCAGCACTGCAGAGTCACGTCGTCGACTACGTTACGCACCTGCACCTGGGGCCTGCCGTGGACCACTGAGGAGAGGGGGCCGATCAGAAGGAGCTTCGCTAGCGTCGTCGCTGCCGAACACCCCGCTATGATAGCCCCCGTAGCCTGCAGACAATCCGAGACCGCCCCATCATACACCAATGTCCTGAACCCAGAGTAGATCGTCACCAGACCCCTGAGAAGCTTCAAGTTGAATCCGAACTGCCTGGCAGCCGCAAAAAGATCGGCATGTCGCACATGCTCATAAAACTTCTTAAGATCTGGCAATACTGTCGCACTGTCCGTGCCGATCGCTCTGCAGAACGCGCCTAGCAAGTTGTGGGTCCACCCAGCCCTCTCGCACGTCGTCGTGGGCCCGCTCCCCCAGAAGAACTCCATGTTGTGAGCCCTCTCCCACTCCCTACACAAGGGTTGTCTGAGCTTACTCCAGAGTTTCATAAACAGGCACAGTAGCCCGATGGGCCGAGCTCCTCCATCTGGTTTCGGAATAAAAACAATATTGGTAACCAGCTCTATCATCCAAGACGGGCGATCCTCGAAGGCCTGGATAATCCTCAAGACCCTGACCTGGTACTCCAGGGGCAGCTGCAGGATCAACTTAGGGTGGAACTGATCCCAGCCGAGCCCTGCACCTTCAGAGTAAGACCTACAGCAGTCCTGAAACGCCTCCAAGGATATCGGGGGAAGCTGGCTGTCGCCTATGTCCCACGGAGCAGGGTCCACCGCTTCGCGCCAGCAGGAGCGGGAGGAGGAGGAGGAGGAGGAGGACGAGGAGGAGGAGGAGGAGCGGGAGAAGCAGGAGGAGAGGGACGAGTACTTCTCAGCTTGCGTCGCAGCCAAAATAGCTGAGCAGCAGATACCTCTTGTGGCTGCAGCTGCATGCCCTCTGACCCCTTAGGAGGTAACTACTGGGGGGCCTTTGTCGAAAGGAATAAGGAGGACGCAACCCCATTGGGGGGCTGCTACGCCGGATTAGGCCGCGGACTGAGCGGGATGAAGCCAGATTATGCCGGATTAAGCCTGATTAAGCGGGACGAAGCCGAATTTAATAGGATTCAGCCAGATTTCAGACCAGGGCAAGGTCAGAATTTGACCTCCCAGGAATTGCATCCGAAGACCCCAGAGCGAGGGCCCCTGTATCCCCACCTGCCGCTGGGCGTGGTAAAGAAAAGCATCGGCCAGGTAAGCTGAGTCATAGCAGCTCTGCCCGCAGTCTCAGACGGCGGCGCAAGTCTTTCAGCCCCCGGACAGGCCAAGTGTTTGGTCTGGCGTGGCTCTCTCCCGTCTCCTCCCTTGCCGACACGTCGTTCGTGACAGCCCGCAGGAAAGGTGGTGGTTGGAGCGCAGCCTGGGTACACGAGATTTCGTAATAAAGGGAGGGGGGTCTCATTTCGGGGGGGGTCTCTTCCAGGCTATCTTGGAGGGCCTGGGGGGTCTGGGGACGATGTTTTGGAGGGTTCTCCCACGGGGGGGGGGTCTGAAATGGCTCGTCTTGGAGGGTCCAGACCCCCCCCCCTTTTATTACGGAATCTGGAGTACACCCTGGACGTTGTGACGGTGGCCCAAACTGAGGCCGAGAATCGTGCGAGAGCTGGGGATCACAGACGGTGGATCTCGTGGCTTCGGGCCAGCATCGAGTCGGGAGCTCGGCACGCCCGTGGGGTTGCTCGGGGGGGCCCCTGGTTGGACGCACTCCACCGCCCTCGGTGCTGATGTTGGAGGCCTGGACATGGGCACCAACACCAAGACAGGGGGTTGCCTCCACAGGGGGAGGACGATCCTAGATTTCGGTGTTGGTGGCAATAGTTCGGTCACTTTGGGAGCCAGAGTATTACCACCATCGCCGAGATCGGGATCTTCTTCCCTCGGTAGCTGCACACCGCCGACCTTGGTGTTGGTGTCAATCTCTGGGCCTGCGATAATGGTGAGGTCGTTTCTGATCCCAGGCCTCTCCTCCCTTCCGAGTTGGTTGAATTTGCTCAGTCCTGGCACGCGGGGGACTGCCGGGACCCCTCGCCGCCAGGTGCCAAGTCTGACCATCCAGAGCCACTCCCCGAGCTCGAGCCAGACCAGCAGGCGGAGAGTGGCCAGCTCGTCTCCTCGGCACACGGCTGCATCGGCTGACGAATTTACGCTAAGTCACTTTCAGCACTTGTCGGATCAGTCTTTCTTATCGCTCGCTCGGAGGATAGCCGTCTTCGAGAAGTCGGAGGTCCTCCCTGCCCAGATGATGCCCATGACGCTAATGATGTTGACGAAGCCTGACAGGGGGCATAGGCCCATCGGGCTGTTCGCTTCCATGTACCGCCTCTGGGCTCGGGTTCGCAGGGACTACGCCAGGCAGTGGGAAGCTGCCAACAGTCGCGAATTGTTTGCTGCAAGGGCCTTTTCTTCTGGCGTGGACACGGCTTGGCGTCAAAGCGTTGTGAATACGAATTCCGTGGGGTCCAAAGTTATGTTCCGGCGCCGTGTTATGGGATGCACTGAAACTCTTTGAACCGCTTGCTTCGGACCTCTCCTCCCAGCGCCGCTGCCAGCAGGGGTTCCCCTATGCAGGTGACTCGTGCTTGCGACGCTGCTTACCGTTCTGCTCGCTGCGTGGCTGTGCACGGCAGGGTCGAAGGGCCCGGGTTCGCGTGGCGTGGCGTCGTGGCTGAGTGCGGCTTCGCCACCACAGTGATAAGAGTCTCTCTCTGTGGCGACATTAGACGACCTCAGGCTGCCAAGATCGGTCTCGTTCCGTGCTCATATTGACGAGCATACCCTCTCCTGACATAGCACCGCGAGTGCTGTCACCAGCGATCTGCTTGAAGCCTCCTTCGGCCTTCAGGAAACAATCCAGAACGATCTTGGCTGCGCCCTTGCTGTGTCCAAGGCGGCTGTTCTGGCCTCAGTCCCGTCCGCGGCTAAGGCTGTACGTGCTGGACTGGGCGTGCTGGGAAGCAGCTCACGCGAGTCGGCAGTCAACTTAGGCATAGACGATGCTGCTGGCAGAGCCCGTCGAGTGGCCAGGAGAGGGGGAAAGCCAAGGTTAGAAGGTTCAGCTTTACAAGAAGGTTGAGAGGCTGTTCCTCCACAAGGGGTCCCCAGGCAGGTATGCTAAGAACATCGTCTCTTCGGGCCACCTGCCCAGCGTGACCTGCGGCTGCACGGTGCGCGGCACCTCGGATCACGAGCTTGCTTTTTTGCGGAGGTCCTCAGGAAAGTTCCTCCAACCCAGTGGGGGGTGGGGCTTCTTTGACAGCTACGCTGATGTTCGCCTCCGCTCCCATTTGGTACTGTTCTGTGGCGCCCATCGCTAGATTGGCCAAGCAGGTGTGGGCTAGCCTCGCTGCGTCCTTGAGATTATTCCCTGGCTGTCCTCAGGAAGCTTGGGAGATTGGGTTCGCGGGTCTCTTCCCTCCTTAGAGGAAAGTCAATGGCCCCGTGAGGACCCGCAGGCTGCCTGTGGAGCGTAGGGGGTGGAGCATGGCGGGGTTCAGCACGCTCACTGACGATATGGGTGTGGAGGTGACGCTCGTTTCCCCCGCCCTTCCCAAACGTCTGCTCAGGGCCGCGGTCCTCAGAAACCATGAGCGTGCTTACGGGGAGCCCCGTACTGCTTGGTTGGATGAGGCTCTCAGCCAACTCAATTCTAAGAAGCCCACCCCCTTTTGAAAAGGGGGCAGCAGAGGACTGATTCGCCAGGTTCCATCGACCAAATCCCGCGTTCAGGAACTCGGGCATGGCTTACCCGACCCTTTGTGCCCCGTGTGCGGCTAGGAGGATGTCACCATGTTCCACCGTAACTGGCGCTGCCCTCACTGTCCTATCCAGGAGTGTCAGGAGGGTCTTCTCGGTGGTTTTAAATTGCAGCCTGGTGGGTGGCGTACTCTGTCGGAGGCTGACAAGGTGGTGTACGCCCTAGGCGTGTTCACGCACCTGGGTGATTTCTTCGCTTCGCCTAAGATTAAGGAATCCACCTGCAAACATCACGATGCCCCTGAGAGTGATGATTATCGTGTCTCGGAGCACATTTTCGTAGACGGGTCTTGTCTGAGATCGGTGGTCAAGGAGTTGCCGCCGACTGGCTGGAGCTATGTGTCGGTGTCTGAATCTGGGCAGGAGCTTGGCCATGTCTACGGCCCCCCTCGCCCTCCCCACCCTCCAGACTGCCCAAGCTGGAGAATGTGCTGCATGCACTGCTGACTGCCAGCATGTGGCTGCTCCTTCCACGGGGCATAGTGACTGTCAGAACGTTGTGGAGGTTTGGGCCGAACCAGGTCCGATCGTTTGTCTCATCAGCGTGTCAATGCAAGAACGATTGCTTGGACCTCCAACTGCCAGATGGACCCCAGCTTAAAAATCAATGGACACACGTCGGAGGCGCTGATTTCAGGAGAGAAGTCTCGGCGGCAATTCATGAGAGCCTCCCATACCATCTTATCGGCTCTTGTGAATCGACGCTAATCGACGCTAAGTCGACGCTAATCGACGCTAAATCGACGCAAATCGACGCTAACCGACGCTACCTCGGCGCTCTCATCGACTCCAAACGCCAATCGACGCGAATCGACGCAAAAGATGGAATTCACAAGTCACGGCAGGCTCCCGTGACTTGCTGCCGAAGATAAGCTGCTGGAGCTCTGCAGGGCTGGAAAGGACCTGGCCGAGCCTTGATTTTTGGCGTGGGAACGTCACGCCTTCCACAGCAAAACCATCGAAACCCACGAAACCCAGGGCACCCTGGAGGCAGGCAGGGTCTTCCTTGGCATGGGCCCCCACGGCGTGCACCCTGGAGGCAGGCAGGGTGTTCCTTGGCATGGGCCCCCACTGTGTGCTGAACAGCATGGGGGCGACGGCCCACGAGAGCCCCCGGCCCTGCGCAGGCCGAGCGGCTCTACGGGCGCATCCGACGCCTCGAGGAACACCTGCCGCTTGGCTGCGAAGCTTCTCCGCCGCGCTGGCCAGCGCGTGACCTGTCCGAGAGGCCGCCGGGGCCAGGGTGGGGCCAGCACCCCCCCAGGGGGAGAGAGGAGGGGAGAGGAGAGAGGAGGAGGAGGAGGAGGAGGAGGAGGAGGAGAGGAGGAGGAGGAGGAGGAGGAGGGAGAAGGAGGAGAAGGACTAGGAGGACTAGGAGGACTAGGAGGACTAGGAGGAGGAGGACTAGGAGGACTAGGAGGACTAGGAGGACTAGGAGGAGAAGGAGGAGAAGGCGCGTCAGATCGTTTTGGCAGTGCAGCCACGGTCTGCGTGCTTGTCGGGGGGGGCCTCGTAACAGTCCGGCGTGTATTAAGAAGCATCGTCTTGAGGTCGACAAGCTCCAAGATTTTGAGTAGAAATGAATGTATCAGCCTCGCGCGCTCTGACAGAGGCATTATCTGCACCTGCCTCCGTAGCAAAAAGGCTTTCGACGGATAACTATGTCAGGCATCTCAGCACGAATTGTAGTGGGACACCTGCTAACCCTCGGAGCGCTTAATATTACTGGAGTCGGATCACGGCTGGCAGGCACCCCAAGCTCAACACCGCTTGGCTAGACGCAGAGGCCAACAGTGTGACCCACCGTTTCGACTGATCGTCCCTCGTGGGCACCAGTCCCCTGCACTCGTCGACTCCTGCGCTGCGAGGGCGTGTGCCAACACGACGGCGCGCTGGTGCATGTGCGTCTGCCGGCGTCAGATTTCAGTGCCGTGCCCAACGGCTGCTCGGGCCTTCCCGGAGGTCGACAGAACGCGGAACCTGAGCAGCGCAGCGGCAAAATCCTCCTTCCTCCCTCCTCCTTCTCCCTCCTCCCTCCTCCTCCTCCTCCTCCTCCTCCTCCTCCTCATCATCATCATCACCACCACCACCATCACCACCACCATCACAATCACCACCACCATCACCATCACCATCACCATCACCATCACCATCACCATCATCATCATCATCATCATCATCAGCAGCAGCAGCAGCAGCATCATCAGCATCATCAGTATCATCAGCATCAGCATCAGCATCAGCAGCATCATCAGCATCGTCATCAGCATCAGCATCCTCATCATCACCATCATCATCATCATCATCATCATCATCAGCAGCATCAGCATCGTCATCGTCATCAGCACCATCATCAGAATCATCAGCATCAACAGCATCATCGTCATCATCAGCATCATCAGCATTCGCATCAGCAGCAGCATCATCATCAGCATCATCATCATCACCACCACCACCATCACCACCACCATCACCATCACCATCACCATCACCATCACCATCATCATCATCATCATCATCATCATCATCGTCATCATCATAATCATCCTCAACAGCAGCAGCAGCCTCATCATCCTCATCATCATCTCATCATCGCCTTCATCCTCCCCATCATCAGCAGCAGCATCAGCATCATCATCATCATCATCATCATCATCATCATCGTCATCATTATCATAATCGGCATCATCAGCATCATCGTCATCATCATCAGCTTCATCATCAGCATCAACATGAGCAGCATTCTCATCAGCATCATCATCATCGGCATCAGAATCATCATCATCATCATCATCATCATCGTCATCGTCATCGTCATCGTCATCGTCATCATCATCCGCATCAGCATCATCATCATCATCATCATCATCATCATCTCCATCAGCAGCAGCAGGAGCATCAGCATCAGCATCATGATCATCAGCAGCAGCAGCAGCAACATCATCATCATCATCATCATCATCAGCATCATCATCATCATCATCATCATCATGATCGTCATCACCACCATCGTCGTCATACTTATCATCACCATCATCATCATCATCGTCATCATCGTCATCATTATCAGCAGCAGCATCATCCTCTTATTCCTCCTCCTCCTACAACTCCCTCCTGATCCTCTTCCTGCTACTCCTCGTCCCTCCTCATCCTCCCGCCTTAATCCTCCTCCTCCTTCTCTTCCTTTTCCGTCACCCATCATCTCCCATCGTACTCATTCCCCCCTCCTACTCCTACTCCATCCTCCCTTCTTGTGCACTGATCGTCCCCCTACTTCTCCTCCTCCTGCTCCGCTTGCTCCTGCTCCCACAGCATCCCTCGTCCTCACAAACAACTCCTTCCTGTTTTACCCCCCGACATGTCGGTTAGCGGGCTGGGCGTTTCGCCGGATACTTTCTCGCCACTTCTGATCCTGAAGCTTGAAAATTGCAGAAGTTACACAGATGGAGAGAGAGAGAGAATGGTTTTCAAAATGAAGCTCACACGTGCAATAGGTACAAGGACAGGAGGGGGGTCAGATGGAGGTGGGGTCAAACTGGAGCTGTCGCAGCAGCGCCGCGCACATTCGACTTAAAAAATTGCGAAAACTCAAAGATGGAATAGAGTCCGTTTTCAAAGCGGAGCTCTCGCCCAAGCGCCGCGCACATTCGCCTTGAAAGCTTGCAACATCTACGAGGATGCAGGGCCGCTCCTTTCAAAATGGGTCTCTCGCCGCCCCCTCCTCCCTCCTCCCTGAAGCCAGGACAAGGAAAACGTAGGGTAACGAAAAATCGAGAATCTCGGAGATCCCGCCGCACTGGAAGATGCCTCGGGCGCCGCGGCCTTCTCAGAGCGTTCCGGAACGCTCTGAGAGCGCTCTGGAACTCCTGGGTCGGGCATGTCCCCCTACAGGGGAATATTGGGAGAAACATAAAAGGCTCCCAAAAAGCCCAAAAGAGGCTCCAAGAGGCCCCAAAACGGCCTCCAAGAGGCTTCGAAATTACCTCCGCGAACCTCGCGAAAAGCCTGACCCCCCCTTCCGCCTCTCACCCATATTCCCCCTGCTCCTTCCCCTCCTCCCTCATCATCAGCATCATCATCGCCAGCATCACCGTCAGCATCACAATCAGCATTATCATCATGATCATGATCATGATCATCATCATCATCATCATCATCATCATCATCATCATCAGCAGCAGCAGCAGCAGCATCATCACTATCATCAGCATCATCACCATCATCAGCAGCATCATCATCAGCAAATTTTGCCTCCTACAACTCATCATCAGCATCAGCATCATCAGCAGCCGCAGCGTCAGCGTCAGCATCAGCATGATGAGCATTATCACCATCAACATCAACATCATCATCATCAGCAGCGTCGCCAGTAGCCTCGGCATCATCAGCATCATCATCATAATCAGCAGCATCATCAGCAGCATCGTCAAGAGTCTCAGCACCATCAGCATCGACATCATCATCATCATCATGATCATCATCATCATCATCATCATCATCATCATCATCATCATCATCGTCAGAATCATCGTCATCATCATCATCAGCATCATCATCATCCGAATCACATCATCATCAGCAGCATCAGCATCATCATTACCATTATCATCAGCACCGCCATTACCATCAGCATCATCACCACCATCGTCATCAGTATCATCAGCATCCTCATGGTCAACGGGATGCTAATCATCACTCACAACAGCATCAACCTCCTTGTCATAAGCAGCAGCACAGTCGCCATCAGCACAATTACCAGTATAAGCAGCATTATCATCATCATCATCATCATCATCATCATCATCATCATCATCATCATCATCATCATCATCATCACCATCACCATCACCATCATCATCATCATCATCATCATCATCATCATCATCATCATCAGTATCATCAGCATCATCAGCATCATCAGCAGCATTATCATCAGCATGACCATCATCGTACTCCGCAGCAGCAACATCAGCATCAGCATCGCCATCACCATTACAGATCGTCATCAGCAGCATCATCATCATAATCCGCCAACCCCTTGTGGGTCTCCAGGCGTGTGAGATTATCCCCCCCCATAATCCCCCCCAGGGACCCCAAACCGGCAATTCGACGCCCCCGTCCTCGCCCAGCCCGACCCCGGACCGAACGCGTCACGGGGGAGCGGAGGGCTCCAAAACTGGCCAAGAAGACACCAAAACGCTCCCCTGACGGTCCTAGGGGGCCACGATTCGCCGAAATATCGCCCTGGACGCCCACGATGGCCTCCAGGCGGCCTCCGAAGCTGCCAAAACGCCCCAAAAGGCTCCAAGATGCGCCCCAAGAGTCCCAGGAAACAAGAAATCGCCCCATTCCCTTAGAAAAACAAACATTTTTCGCATGCTCGCCTATTCGGTTTTCACAACGTCCCAGACCGGCAGAGAAACATTCAATATCGCCACCAGACGGCCAAAGGGGCCCCAAGAAGGGTCGAAGAGGGTCCAACAACAGCCCCCGTAGCCCCCAAGACAACCGAAGCAGGCCCCCAAACGGCTCCAAGACGGAGCCCACAGGGCACCTTTTCGAGCCTTCGGCCCGAAGACGCCCCCAGCGCTCCAAGAACAAGCCAAGAGGCCCTGAGGGACCCCCAAGAGAACCTCAAAGGCCTCCAAGAAGCCCCCAGGAAGCCCACAAGAGGCCCCAAAACTTGGCCCAAGATGCCTCGAGGCGGCCGGATATGGCCTGCAGACAGGCCAAGATGCCACTAAAAGGCCGCAAAAGAGCACCAAAATATACGATAACAGCAACGAAGCAACAGGAACGATGTCGAGCGCCGTGTCATGATTCGAACAAGCCTCGTGAAATGCAGTCCTGGAGACGCAGTAGTTTATATAGGGGTCGGCGGATGTGGCGTAAGCCTATAGAATGACCAAACAAACTGAAAAATAGTCCAAGAGGAGCCCGCCAAATCGCCCCCGGACTACTTTGAGATGATTCGCGAACCTTCCGGCTGTAGAGCTGCAGAGGCACATGCCCGATTCAAGTCCCCGTCCTCCCGCCCCCCTGCGAGCAGCGGCGAAGCTCCTTCTTCCCCTCGTCCTGCACCTTCTCCTGCTGCTCCTCCTCCTCCTCCTCCTCCTCCTCCTCCTCCTCCTCCTCCACCTCCTCCTCCTCCACCTCCTCGTCCTCCCCTTCCTCCTCCCTCCTCTCCTCCTCCTCCTCCTCCTCCTCCCTCCTCCTCCTCCTCCTCCTCCTCCTTTTCCTCCTCCTCCTCCTCCTCCTCCTCCTCCTCCTCCTCCTCCTCCTCCTCCTCCTCCTCCTCCTCCCCCTCCTCCTGCTCCTCCTCCTCCTGTCCCTCCTCCTCCTCCCCCGCGATCCTGGGGCGGGGCGCCCCGCGCCGCGGCGCCGGAGGAGGCCCTCCGCTGTGCGCCGGCGGCCTCGGGCTCGAGCGCCCCGCGGGGACGCCGAGGGCGCCGACGCCGCCGCCGCCGAGGACGAGGACGACGACGACGACGACGACGACGACGACGGCAACGACGACGACGGCGACGGCGACGGCGACGACGACGACGACGGCGACGACGGTAACGAGAACGAGGACGACGACGACGACGACGAGAACGGCGACGACGGTAACGACGACGACGACGACGACGACGACGACCCCAGACATCCTCGCGTCGTGAAGAACACGGCGGGAGGTTTTCGCCGTTTTGGGCCTCTGGAGAGCCCTCACTGGGCCCTGGGACGGTCGAAAAACGTCGCAGGATGAAAATCTGGTCCTGGGGAAAAGGTCCAGCCCTCTGGGGCGCAGCGCAGTGAAAATTACAACATCGGATGAGGAACCATGCGCCTCAGGCTTTGGGGCCTGCTCGGAAAAGGCGCGTTTCGCCCCCAGGAGACGGCCGCGGCCACAGAGTGCAAAGTGCGAAGCGATGCTCGATATGACCGTGAAGATGCAAAGGAAAACGCAAGCGGGCAACTCGTGCCCCACCCCCCCTTCACGGCATGTGAGACGGCGGAAGCGGCGCCAGCGACCGCGGCCATAACAACGTCGACGACGACGACGACGGCGACAAGGCGACGTCCACGGCGGCGGCGACGGCGACGGCGGCGGCCGCGACGACGGCGGCGGCATCGGCAGAGGCGGCGGACGGGAAGACAACGCCACCGGTGGCGACCCTCGGCGACGACAGCGATCCTCCTCCTCCTCGTCCTCCTGTTCCCCCGCCCCCTCCAATTCCATTCCTCCACCAATTCCGCCGCCGACTCCTCTCTTCCTTCCTCCCGCCTCCTAATCCTCCGCCTCCTCGCCATCACCTTCCCACTCCTCGTCCACCTTTACATCATACTTTTATACTGCACATTTTTCCTCATCCTCATCACCACCACCACCACCACTGACCACCATCATCATCAGCAGCAGCATCAACAGCAGCACCATCAGCATCATCATCATCACCATAATCATCATCATCGTCATCATCATCACCATCATCATCATCAGCATCCACATCATCATCGTCATCATTATCATCATCATCACCATCATCATCATCCGCAAAATCATCAGCATCGCCATCATCACCATCACCATCATAATCATCAGCCTCATCATCATCACCATTACCACCACCACCATCATCATCATATTTTTGATCATCACGCTTATCCTCCTCTTCGTGTCCCTCCTCCTCCTCCTCCTCCTCGTCCTTCTTCTCCTCCTCAACCTCCTCCCCCCTTCCCGCCCCTTCCTCCCTAGTGGCGAAGCTCGCGTGGCGCCGCCGCCCCATTTGGGCACACCCCTCACACGTTGCGTGGCTCCATATGGAGCTCCACGTAAGGCCTCAAGACAGCCCAAGAGGGCCCAAAAACTACCAGGGAAACCCCAAGACGGCCCCAAGAGAGCCTCAGGAGCACCCCAAGAGGCTCCGAAGAGGACCCCAAGAGGCCCCAAAGATAGCCCGAAGACGGCCGAATACCTCCGAGACGCCCCAAGACGGCCCGAAAGGGTCCCAAAGTCGGAAAAGGGGTTGGAATACCCAACCAACAGCTTCGCCCTAGGCGAAGCCCAGCCCCAGCTCTGATGTACCATAGTAACGATAGTCCCAGTAATAGAGGGCGTGCCTTCTTAAGCAGTGTGTTGGTCTCGATCGCGAATAGCATGCCTCGCAATGAGGCGCAGCCACATTTGGGCGGCCAGCCGCTTGAGCCGACGCGGCCGCGGGTACACGCTCGCTTCCGCTCCCTGTGTGTCCCCAGCTCGCTTTAGAGTCGGGGGGGACGGAGACGAAGCGTGAGTCCGCCGCACCTATACAGCAGGCACAGCAGCTACTATCTACAAAAGGACCGCAAAAGAGCGGGGCCGTAAGGAAGGTGGACCCGCACGCAAGTTCCCTTGCCTGTACCATTCTGCGCATAAAGATACTCCTCAGGCGGCTACAGAACAGGATGTCTGGCCAGTCCGATAGGGAGAGTGATGTTTTAAATTATTCTGGACGGCTTGTATACCTTCCATGACCTGTAGGAGCATCTCTCTGTGGATGCTCCCCTTGGTGTGACCGTCCGCAGTCATATCGCGGGTGTCGCACCACTGAATACTGTGCACGATTCCGCGCTCCATCATCTGTCGTATCCAATTGATGTGTCCTAAAACGGTACACTCAGTCGGCTTCTTCAAGTCTTTGCTTGACAAGGACTTAAAGACAGACTCAGCATCGATGGTCAAAATGACCTCGATGCTCAGGCCACCCAACTCAACTACGTCTTTCAACTGAGTGGAGCTCGCGCAGAGTTACGATCGTGGGATAACAGTTCTCCAACTTGTGGGCAGCTGCTAGCGTCTCTGCTGAGTAACTCGAGCGGACCTGCAAGCGGTGAAACTTGCAGTACGCATCGATCAAGTGGACGACCGGCTTACCAGATGGCGTGTTTCCACGCCGTAGCAGGTTTGCCCCGCGAATGCCATAGCCTGCGACGTCGTCATCAGCGTCTCCACTCAGGCGTCGGTAACCTGAGTCGCTGTGCAAGTCGACCTCGCCCGTAGGAGTCATCACCTGATAGACGATCTTCTCGGGGCAGGCCTGCAGCTTCCCGGTGATCGCGCTCAGTCGTCGTACCTGTATATTGGCCGGTTCTTGGACACGCTGTAGAGATCCAACATGCACCATCAACCACACCTGGGTGATTAATGCATACGGCAGCGCACCTCTGAGGCTGACGAACATGAATGCAACCATCTTGGATGCCTGAGCGCCAGCGCCGGCGCTGGTAAGTTCAGGGTGTTGTATAGGACGGAGCTGCTTGATATATTCATCGCGGTCCAAAGTAGCATTGCCGTCCTCAGCCATGGTATAGCTCACAGCACAATTGGTGCATGTGCGGTGGTCGCGTTTACACTTACCAAAAGTGTCTTCTACGCTTCCACGCACTTGACACACTTGTCAATGGTATCCTCAGTGCGGGCCAGATTGATACCATCAACATGTTTGGCCGCAAGCAGGTTGCTGCTCGCCTCGAACTCCTCGTCGTAGGACGTGGGTCGGAGACCAAATCTTCTCGCGGTCCTTCTGAGCTTCAGTGGGAAAGCTCGGGGTGCGTCTCCGGTGCCAGTGCCTGGTTAAAGGCACTGCAAGCAATGCTTTGACTCATCGCAGTGTTCGAATCCTGGGAGAGTCCGACGCACCGTGGCCGATCCAGGCGGCAAAGTAAAACACACCACACGCTCCTTTCCACCAGTTGCCTTAGCATGTCCCTGGCAGGTCAACCCTTCCAGGAAGGCCATGTTGATGTCGAAGGAAGCAGTGATCCAGTGCGTCTTGCACGCTGCCGCGCTCGCGAGTAGTCTCTGGCTTGACGGCCGCGCCGTTCCCGAAAAGGTTTCCACGTCGAAGGCTTCAGTGCCCATGAAGGCTCGAAGCACCCGGCGTAATCTGATGGTGCGTTCCATATCGCCCTCCTCATGCTTCATAAACTTCTATGTATACACATACCTCGAAGTCACGATGCTTGACGCTTTAGATACGTCTTGCAGTTTGGAACACTTGATGTCAAACCATGCCTTGAGTTCGGTGTAGAGAGCCTTCGATACTTTCTCGGGATCCGCCTGGACGTCAGCCTTCGCGAGGGGGCCGTCTTCCTTGACGACCACAGCTCGCTTTGCAGCGGCGGTAACGTATACTCGCATAGTGGTCACACGGTCGGCATCTAAAATCACATGCTGTTGTTCGGCCAAGACTATCTTTGACAGTTCTGCCGTAAGGCAGAGTTCTACATTTTTTTCGTTTTCCTCTGAGTCCAGTCCGTAACTGCAGTCTTCGACCATGGGGCACAATGGGACGTGGCGCGTCTCCTCGACGTCGGAATCGCGTGGGAGTCCCCACTTAGGCAAGTGCCCCCGCTGTTCTTCAGCTACAGTGATCAGCACACTACGGTCTGGAACCATCTGCGCGGGCATCGTGAAAAGGTCCTCTAGTGGATTTGCCTCCAGCAGTTCCCTCTTCATCTTGTAGTTCTGTGTACCACACTTCCATGACGCGCGCCTCGAGATCAGCCTCCGATTTCTCATAAACCGTAGGAAGCCGTCCATATTCATGTGGTGGTTCGGCTTCTGAGGCTTCTCTAGCAGTTCCATCCGGTGTCGGTGCATCCGCCGATTCCTCAAACCTTGTCACGTCCTGGTCAAAGCCTGCCTGAGGTTTGGTGGACTTCAGGTACTGGATGATTCTAGAATGTGCTGACCCAATGATATCGTGAATGTTCAGTGCGGTGCCTTCTGCTTCAAAGTAGTGAAATCCTGGATTCACAAGCAACCGCAGGTAGCTTATGGATACTCTTAGCTAACCTGACCGAAACTACCTTCTCGATGCGGAAGAAGTTTCTGATAAGGTTTTGCAAAGCTAGGTGTACCTTAGGAGATAGACGGCTTGCACTCGTCATCTGAAGCATCCCCTTCTTGGTCGGTACATAGCCAAAAGTCATAGCGGGTCTCCCCGCAGGTAAACTGGCCACGAACGTCAACACTGTCCGTAGTGCAGTGTTGTCGGAGCCAATTTCTCTAGATATTAACGCTTCAATATAAAGTGAATGTCGTGCAACGCCGTACTGTACCTGAACATCGCGATGTTCCACTCGAGCGATCGTTCCATACAACTGGGAATGGGCCATTCCAGCCTCCCCAGTCGTCCTTCGTGGTTGTAGGGCGATAGTAATCAACTAAATCTCCTTCATCTTAATAATGCTGACCAGTAACAGTAGTCTCAGTGCGTAATGCACGATTGGTTTTAGCTGGACGCCTTCCAAGCACGGTGCCTCCGAAGAGTGGCTGGCATAGGGCGTTCGTATGTGAGTCACATCACCAATGAGTCAGTGCGCGCCACCTGTGGTTGCGGCAAGCTGAGTTCTTTGCTGGCATACAAACAATCAGTCCTGATGGGAAACGTCGCCCGGCAACCAGATGGTAGCGCAGTGAGGCGCTGCGTCTTCACGCCAGGGAGTTGCACCTTAGCCCGCCCACGGGGCCCCCGCAGACGCGGCCGGCCCAGAAACACTTGGAACCGGTGTGTTTACGATTTGGCATGCCAAGCAGCTGGCGGACAACCAACTCTACAACAGGCACTGCCTGGGTCTGCGCACGCGCGGCGCACGGCTGCCCGGCGCTTCTGCTTTGACGCGCCAGCGCGAGCATAGCCTCGCACGTTTCACTGCCAATGCACCCTGGACGTGCACGAATTGCTCTCTCTCTCTCTCTCTGGTGGGTCCACGATGGCCGCGCCATGGGAAGCGACAAGACAGGCGACAAGCTGTGCCGCACGGGTGTGCGGGACTTGCCACGCAGAGCCACCGGGCTGCGAGTGGTGCCCACGCTGATGGGCCTGTTTTCCGCCGCCACCACCACCAGAAGTTGGCGGGGGAGGGGGTCCTCCTCCTCCTCCTGCTCCTGCTCCTCCTCCTCCTCCTCCTCCTCCTCCTCCTCCTCCTCTTCGTCCTCCTCCTCCTCGTCCTCCACCCCCTTCCCCCTCGAACTTATGGTAGTGGTGGTGGAAAACAAGCCCATCACACGCGTTGCGCGAGGGCCGTGCTCTGAGAGCACGCAAACAGAACACCACCTGTCCGATGCTGCGTGCGCAGCCAGCGGCTGCGCCTTGGGATTGCACGCAGGCCTGAACTGGATCGAACCGCGAAATCGGGATCGGAAACGGATCGGATCGCCAGCGAATCGTATCGAAATCGGATCGCCGCGCTCGACCTCCGGCTCGGGTAAAGGTTTTGCCGGTGAATCGATCCACATCGAACCGAGTCGGAAACCTCCGAGATCCGTTTCGAGCACCAGGGTCGCCCAGGGCGCCGGGGCGCAGCAAAACCGGCCCAGAGGCAAGCCCTTCGAGGGGGAGATGAAGGCCACCTCGGGTGGACGAATGCCCCCAGGAGGTACGGGACGGCCTCCAAACGCAGGCCTGGCGCAATCATATGCGATGGCAGGCAAACGTTGGAGGACTGGAGAGTGGCACCAACACCAAGACGGGGTCTCCACTGGGGGGGATGATCCTAGAGTCTGGTGCTGGTGGTACTCTTTCGGCCACCTGGAACGACCGAGCATTACAACCATCACCGAGATCGGGGTCATCTCCCCCCGGCGCAAGCCATCGCCAATACCGGCGTTGGCGTTCACACTCTGAGCCTCCCAAAATCCGCCACAGGTGCCTCTGACACGGAGTGGGGTGCCCCAAGGCTCACAGCTGCGCTGCGGCTGCAGCAGGGATTGCTGCACCCAGGGATTGGAAGGGCCCGGACCGCCAGTTCCCCGGACCTGTCCGGGCCGTACCCGCCCAAAACGGGCCAACAGAGCTCCGAGAAGCCCCAGGGACCTGGAAGTGTCCCAAAGATCCCGAGAGGTTTCCAAGACGCCCACGATGGCCTCAAGACGGCCCGAGAGCCTCCAAGACGCCCCAGAGGCCTCCAAGAACACTCCCAAGAGGCCCATAGAGACAAAACCTGACCGGACAAGAACGGGAAGTGTCGCTTTTGTCCACTAGGTATGTGAAGTATGCTCTTGTTTTGGTCTGCCGGGCAGATATGTCGTGGCGTGCGTGCGTTTGCGCGTGCGTGTGCGTGCGTCGAATGTGTGTCCCTGCGTGGTGGTCTGCGGCACTGCTATGTTATGCCGTGCTGCTCTGCCGTGCTCCTGCGGTCTGCGCGAACGTATGTGGCCTCTCTGTGGGTGCGTGTGTATGTGTCTGTGTGTGCGTGTGCGTGTGCGTGTGCGCGTGCCTGTGTGCGTGTGCCTATGTGCGTGTGCCTGTTGGTGCGGCTGCGTGAATAGATGTTCTGTGAATTCTGCCGTGCTCCTGCGTGTTCTGCCGTGCTTCTATGTGTTTTGCCGTGCTCCTGTGAATTCTGCCTTGGTCCTGCTCTGCCGTGCTCCTATGTGTTCTGCCGTGCTCATGTGTGATATGCCGTGCTCCTGTGTGCTCTGCCATAATGCTGCTTGTTCTGCCGTGCGCCTGTGTTTTGCGTGATTTGCCGCGGTCCTGTGTGTTCTGCCATGTTCCTGTGTGTTCTGCCAAATTCCTATGTACTCTGAATGTTCTGCCGTGCTCCTCGTGATCCTGCGCGTTAAAGTTAAAGTTAAAGACGGGGCCTTGCAGGCAAAGTGGTGGGCCAAAAGGCCAAAGACACGCCAGCCCGAGAGGGGCCGAGAGGGCCACCTTGGGCCGCCTCTCGGCCTCCGAGCGGGGCCGCCTTGGGCCAGCGCTCAACGGGAACTCGACTGCGACGGGACACAGGAGCCCCCACACTGCAGAGCGTGCCTCGCGCGCCTACTCACACTGGGGCAACACACGAGCGAACGATGCTTATCCTCACTCACTCGCTCACGGACGACGAGCCGCGGTGCGCCAGCAGGCGGCTGACCCTGCGGCTCACCTGCCTTCCGCGCGCCGCGCTGCTCGCGGCGGTCACCTCCGCCGCCTCCGCTGTCTGCACTGCCGCGGGGGGCGCTGGGCCGCTGCTCGAGCTGCTGGCCGCGGTTGAGGCTCGGCCTGTAGGCTCCTCCTCACCGCTGAGCCCTTCCAGGTAGAACTCCAGGTATTCCGAGCCGCGGCGCGCCAGGCGGCGGCGGACCCTGCGGCTCACCAGGCCGCCGCTGGGTGCGGCTCCCGCGGCTGCGAGCTCCTCCTCGGCTGCCTCACCAGCTCCGAGGGCGCCCGCGCTCGGCCCTGGCTGCTGCTGGGGCAGGCTGGCTGCCGCCGCCTCCACTTCCTGCGCAGCCGCGTGCGCCGCTGGGCCGCTGTCCGAACTGCCGGCCGCGGCCGAGGCTCCGCCCGCGGGCTCCGCCTCCATGCCTGTCCACTCCAGGTAGCGCTCCTGGGCGTGTCCTGGCACTGGCCCTTGCAAACGCAGAGCAGGGATGCCCTCAGCTCTAACTCTCTGCTTGTCCGCTCGAGGTCTGCCACCAGGGCGTAGCCCACGCTCCCACAGGCTGCGCTGGTTCCTGCCCGACTTGTTGGTCAGGTAGCTGGGCCCTGGGCACTGCACCTTCAGGCGCGACTTACCTCCTCGCGGCCGCCCAGCACCTTGCAGGCGCCACACTTGGTGCACGCCACGATCTCCTGGGCGCCCTGGCCTTCGCCCGCGCAGGCATAGCTGGGCACGTGCCCCAGGACGCTGAAGGCTAACGCGGCGGCCGAGAGGGCGGCCGCACTGCTCCCAGTCGAGCGGCTGTCCTCCAGGCGGGGCCGCATGGCAGGAGCGCCGCAGCCTGGGGCCTCATCAGCCCGCTGGGGCACCGACGCTGCCATGCCCTCCGCTGATCCAGTCCGAGCCATTGATGAGCTGCTCGCCGTCGAATCCGCCTGCCCCACCTCCGCGTGCACGCCGCACACACAAGTACCGCCCGACTCCTGGCTTGAGCACCAGCCCGACGGCGCCCCCGAGCCACTGCCGAAGCAAGTGGGGCCTGCAGAAGGGGGCCCGCCTCCCATGGCGGCTGCAGGCCTGCTGCTGAGCGGGCGCGCTCGCCCCCGCGCCCATCACCCGCAGCTCGAGGAACCTGGGGTTGAGCGCGTCGCAGAGGTCCATGGCCACGCACCGCCCGGACTCCAGGTGCCAGTCGCCGATCCCCAGGGTCCGCACCACCGCGTAGACAGGCGAGGCACGGCGCTCACCTGCTGCGGCCCCGAGGGCCTGGGGCTGCTCCTCGCGCGCCTCCAAGAGGACCAGGCCGCGCAACTGCAGGGCCGAGGGGGGAAGCAGCAGCAGCCGCGTGGGAAGCTGGCCAGCTTCCAGGCCCGCTGCCGGCGGGCGCTTGCAAACTACCTGAAGCATCTTCAGGCTGAGGGGGCGGCAACGTCAAGCCTCGGACGTCCCAGCTGCCGACTCCCGCTCCAGACCTGATGCCCTCCTGCTGCAAAGGGGCCTGCCAGTTGGCCTCCTGCATTCCGACTGACATCATGCCTGCCACGGGCCTGCTGGCCTCTGAGTCCACCACTGGCAGGGGCGGCACCGCCTTAGTACAACTGCGGGCGAGCCTGCCGCCCTTCTGCCTGGCCTGCTTGGCCCATGCTCTCCAGGAGGCTGAGCTCTCGCCGCCATCCTGCTTCTGGGAGCTCGCGAGGCGCCGCTGCAGCACTGAAGTTGCTTCAGGGTCGCCATGTACACCAGCTTGGTCACTGAGGTCGCCCCACTCGCCAGTGCCGAACTCGATGGCCCCAAACACGTTCACCTCGGCGTTCAGGAGGACGAGGCCACCGCTGGGCCCTGCAGCGCGCTCTTGGCCCCTGGGCGAGTCGCGGACGCCCATGCTGCGGAGGCCTACCGGGTCGCTCACGACTCCCTCGGCGCCGCTCTCGTGCAGGCGCAGGCCTGCCGCACAGGCTGCGCTAGGCCCTCGCTGGCCCTGGCTGCCCCCCTCCGACCTGGCCCCCAGCGGACCTGCCAGAAAGAAGGGAAGCCAAGGGGGCCAGGTCCGCTGCCTCTGCTGCCAGCTCCCGCTTGCATGCCTGGGCCACCGTCGGCCACTCGCCCAGCGCCTCGCCGCGCCGCTCTGCTTGGCCTCGCCCTGCGACTGGCTGGGGCTGCCAGGGGCCGCTGCCACCCGCGAGATCGCCATCGTCGCTGCTGATCTCCTCCATAGGGCAGGATTCTGCCCACGGCGCACGCTTGGGGGCTGCAGGGCCCCCCTCAAGCTGCGCCCCCACTGCCTCCATCTGGGCCTGAATGGCTGCCCAGGCCACCTCGAAGTTGCTGGAGCCCCACGCCTCAGGCAACTCTTCCAGCTGCAGGAGGAGCCCTGGCACCTGGCTGGCACCTGCCCACTCGGCTGCGCGCTGGCGGCGCGGTGCCTCAGCCTCCTCGCGGACTGCCTCCTAGAGCGTCTGGAGCGCACAGCTCGCCTCCTCCACCTCCGCGTCGAGCTCCGCGAGATCCTCCTGGGCCTTCTGGAGCTGGGCCTCGACGAGGTCGCGCGCCTCCTGCTTCTGCTCGAGCACCAGGCGGGCTGCTCGGAGCCGCTTCTCCCCTTGCTGATGGCATTCGCCTCCCTGCGGAGCCGCGCCGCCTGCGGCAGGGAAGAGGCCTTCTGCTCCGCTGCTGCCTTCTGTGCCTTGACCAGCCCGGCACGGCTTCGCCCCCAGTTGCCTGGCCACGACGTCGGCGAAGCAGCCGTCCACTCCGTCAGGGGGCTCGGCCTGCAGCGCCTCGAGCTGCTCGACTGTCGCCTGGAGCCTCTCGATCGCCGCGGCGCCTCCACCGCTGGGAGCCCCACTCGCCGCCGACGCCGAGGTCTGCGACTTGGCGGGGACTGCCCGCGAGGCCGCGCCGCGGGCCTGCCTCTGGGCACGGCGTCCACGCGGCTGGTCAACCCAGCCGACCTTGTCCGCCCTGGGCCTCGCCTTGGCTGGGAGCGCCCCCAAGGCCCAGGGCGGGGCCGCACGCCCGCATCCCAGGCGCGAGGTGCGCCAATCCCAGTTCCATCCGCCGCAGCTGCACATCCAGTAGGACTTGCTGCGCCTGCTGCTGCCACCGCCGCGCGGGGACCTCGCCATGGCCACCGCCGCGCTGGCCGAGGGCCTGCGCCTCCGCGCCGCGAGAGCAGGGAGCACGCTGTGCACATATATTCCGCCTTGCTTCCATATACTTTGCGTGTTCTGCCGTGCTCCTGCGTGTTCTGCCATATTCCGGCATGTTCTGCCGAGCTCCTGCTTGCTCTGCCGTGCTCTGCTGTGTTCCTACTGCTCCTGTGTCCTGCCGTGCTCCCGCGCGCTCTGCCGTGCCCCTGTGTTCTGCCATGTCCCTGCGTGTTCTGCGCGTTAAACTTAAAGTTAAAGACGGGCCCTTCAAGGCAAAAGGGGAAATCCCAACGAAACCTAAACGGGCGGCCCCAGCGGGCCCGGGCAGGCGGAAGGGCCACCCCCTCAGACGCCCGCCCCCCCCTCCGAGGCGAGACAGATCTACAAAAAGAATGCAACTGCACGCCTAACTCACTCACTCACTCACTCGGCCTCGAGAAGCCGCAGCCCCTCGGCCAGATCGCCGCTCACGATTGCCGCCTGGGCCGCCACGGCCGCGGCCAGCCGCTCCTGCGCACGACCTCCAGGGGCACCGGCCTCGAGACGCCTGCCCTTGCCCTTGACGGGATCGACAGAGTGGCTCACAACGCTGCACTCCGCGAACACGTCGCCGTCGCCGACCTTGACCGCGACGCCATCATAAGCGCCATCGTCCATGTGGCTGCACTCCACCTCGCGGCAGTCCGTGACCAGCTGGGCCGTCGCCTTGGGGGCACTCGCGCCCTTGAGCTTCTCGGAGTCGATCTTGGCCCCCCCGTTGTTGAGCCGAGTGTTCACCAGGGCCAACTGACCCATGGCCGACACCACCGCCTTCACCTCGTCGGCGGCCTTGTCACCAGGGGCGCACTGGAAGACCAGCTTCTTCATCTCCCCCGTCTTCTTCTCCGCCGGATTCAACGGGGCCCTCACCTCCCGACCCTCCTCGAGCTTCTTCTTATTGCCTCCAGGTCGACAGCGGTCGCGGCGCCCGCCGCGCCCGCCGCCCCCGCCGGCTCAGCGTCGCCAGCGCCGCGACGACGGCCCCTCCCGCGGCGCCTGGCATCGCGCGCCGCGGCAGGCACATCATGGGGCCCTCCGCCGAACTCGGCGCGCTGGGCCCAGCCGCAGAAGGCGCGGCTGGCCCCCGACGGCCGCGGCTGCACGCCCGCGCGGCCAGCCTTGACCATCTCCGTCAGGTGGGCCCTCCCAAGCTGCTCGCGCACCGCCACCCCCCCCTCAACTTCGGAGGCCTGGCACGGGGCGAGCAGCGCGGCACCCGCGCGCAGGGCCGAGGCGACAGCGGCGGCGACCTGCTGCCGCCCGCCACCGCCTGCGGCCGCTGCCGTGCCCCTGCGCGTTCAGCCGCGTTCTGCTGCCGTGTTCTTGTGTGTTCTGCCATGTCCTTACCTGTTAAAGTCAAAGTTAAAGACGGGGCCTTCAAGGCTAAAAAGGGAAACCCCTACGAAACCAAAACGGGGCGGCCTCTTCGGGCCTGGGCAGGCGGAAGGGCCAAACCCCTCAGCGGCCAACCCCCCATCGAGGCGAGACCAGATCTACATACTGAATGCAACTGCACGCCTCACTCAGCCTGGCCGAAGACCTGATCCGCCTCGAGCAACCGCAGCCCCTCGGCCAGATCGCCGCTCAGGATTGCCGCCTGGGCCGCTGCGGCCGCAGCCAGCCGCTCCTGCGCATCGACCTTGACCTCCCGCGCGTGCTCGAGCGGCGGCACTCGGTCAGCGTCGCTCTTGACGGAGCCGACGCCTTGCTGCTGCCCCTCGCCCTCGACCTGGTCCACCGCCTGCGTGCTCACCTCGACGGACAGCTCCCCGATGAACCAATCCTGCGTGCAAGCCTCCGCGCTGTTGTCGACCGCGCCCCCGACCAGCGCGCCCCGCTTCCTCAGCTCCTCCTGCTTTTCGGGGTCGTACCGGAACTTCCCCTTGCATAAGCAAGTGCTATCCAGGCCCAGCACTTCTCCAACGCTCATGTCCGAGACCAGTACCCCCACCTTCTCAGCCTTGCTGTCTGGGGCGTACTCGCTGGCCTTTTTCCGTCGGCTCCCCCATCCGCTTCGCCACAGGCTTAAGCAAGGACCTCTCCTTCAGCTCGTCCGTGGCCTTGCAGTGTGGGGCGCCCTCGATGTCCTTCATCTCCACCTTCGCGCTCAGCACGCGCGGCATCTCCGACGCGTCCTCGGAGAAGGAGTCCCCGCTGCTGCCCCCCAGCACCTGCGTGCCTGCAGGCGGCGGGTCCCTCTCCAGGCCGCTACGGCCTCTCTTGCGCTGCCCGCGGACGCGCCTCTTGGCCTCCGCCGCCGTCGCAGGCGCCGCCGCCGCCCCGCACCCGAAGCCCGCGTGGAGTGCCCAGTGACGGAATGCGCGGCAGGCCCCCGAGGGCTGGGCCCGCACCCCGTCGCGCCCTGCGGCGACGTGGAGCCGCAGGTGCGGCCGTGCGAGCTCCTCGCGCACTGCCACCTCCTTGACGATCTCGCCGTCGCCGCTATCGCCTCCAGCCAGCACCTCCGCGCACGTGCGGATAGCCGCCGCCACCGCGGCCGCCACCACCTGGCGGGTGCCGCCTCCAGCCAGCCGCTGCCCCATGCGCCGCGGCCTGCACGAGCGGCGCCATCGCCGCCAGCAGCCTGCGCTCGCCCCCCCGCGGGGGCGGGACCGTAGCCACCGCCTGGGCCATGGCCGCGGCAAGAGGATAACGCTTCCCCTTGACCAGGCAAGAAGCGCAAAACCCAACGCTGCCGCCCGCTTGGCGCCCAAGGCAGGCTTGAGCCAAAATGGCTACGGAGTGTGTTCTGTGCGTTCTGCCGTGCACCTGCGTGTTCTGCCGTGCTCCTGTGTGTTCTGCCATGCTCCTGTGTATTATGTGTGTTCTGCCGTGTTCCTCGTGCTCATGTGTGTTCTGCCGTGCTCCTGTGTTCTGCAAAGCTCCTGTTTGTTATGCCGTGTTCCCGTGTGTTCTTTGGGTTCTACAGTGCTCCTGCGTTCTGCCGTGTTTCTGCGCGTTCTGCCGTGCTTCTGCGCTCTGGGCTGCCGTGATCCTGCCCATGTTCTGAAGATGTCTCAGGCGAAAAACTCAGTTTCAACATGCATGGTCTTAAATCAGCCTTTCCAACATCTCATTGTTGAGGATGTCTCAGGCGATATCCTCATTTGCATACGTTTGTTAAATTCGCGGTGTTCATGTTCTGGTGGATGTCTCAGGCGAAATGCTTGTTTTTCTGACAGACGGTGTTGCGAACAACTCATGTCTTTAAGATGTATCGAGCCACATGCGCATGTTGAGGAATCTCGAGGACGCGCTTGGGGTCATTTTGGGGCTCGTTTGGGGCTTGTTTGGGGCTCGTTCGGGGCTCGTTCGGGGCCTTTTCGATACCATCGAAAACGATGCCAATGCGATGTCACACTTATCTGTTTGAGGATGTCCCTAGCGAAATCGTCCTTATCAGAAGCCTGGCTTGGGCCGTCTGGAAGCCTTTTTCAAGAGCGATCCCAAGACAATGTTAGAGTAGCAGCTTAGAAAACGATGCTGTTGCATGTGTTCACTGTTTGAGGATATCCCTAGCGAAATCGTCATTTTCGGCAGTCATCAGGGCGCTCTTGGAGCCATATTGAGGTCCTTGGGGGGCTCTCATTTCATCTTGAAGCACTTCAAAAGCGATGTCAAGACGATGTTGAGAACATCTTATTTGTTGGAGGCTGTCCCCAAAGAAGTAGTGAGACACCTCCGTGGACACCTCACTTTGGCTAGGATGGCTCTCGAGCGAAACACTTGCTTGTCTTAAACTCGATGTCGCGAGGATCTCATTTTTGTGAGGATGTCTCAAGCGAAATCGCCACTTTAGTAACATGGCCGGACAAGAACGGGAAGCGTCACTTTGTCCACTAGGTCGGAGGTTGGGGGGTGACATCGCAGTGGAACAGAGACCCCCAACTGGGAAATCGTTTCGTTTCGTTCGTGTCGTGCGTGCGGGCGAGGTGGGCGCGCGAGAGGAATGAACGTGCCGTTGCTAGAGTGAACTCAAAACAAATGTTGCTCCCCCGTCCGTCCGTCCGTCCGTCCGTCCGGCGGTGGCCCCAGCGATGTCCCAAAGGGTCCCGTGGTGTCCCGTGGTGTCCGCCGCTGCTAGGGCGGCGTCAAGACAGATGTTTCGCTCCCGTATGTCCGTCGGGCGGTGGCTCGCGGTGTCCCGCGGTGTCCCGTGGTGTCCCGTGGTGTCCCGTGGTGTCCGCCGTTGCTAGGGCGAAGTCAAGACACATGATTATCCCCCGCCCACCCATCCGTCCGTCTGTCTGGCGGTGGCTCGCTGTGTCCCGCGGTGTCCCGTGGTGTCCCGTTGAATGAGATCGGTAGTCAGATCCACAATGAGATCTATAGTGAGATCGATGTGGTGCCCCGAAGTGCCCCGTGGTGTCCCAAAAAGAGAGATCGATAGTGAGATCGACAGGTGTCCCGTGGTGTCCCGTTGAGTGAGATCGATAGTGAGATCGGTACTGAAATCGATAGTGAGATCGATGTGGTGTCCCGAGGTGTCCCGTGGTGTCCTATGGGGCCCCGTTGAATGAGATCGACAGTGTGATCGATAGTGCGGTCGATAGTGAGATCGAAAGGTGTCCCGCGGTGTCCCGTGGTGACCAACGGTGGCCCCCGGTGTCCCGCGGTGTCCCGCTGAGTGAGATCGATGGTGAAATCGATGGAGAAATCGATAGTGAAATCGACAAGTGTCCCGTGGTGTCCCGTGGTGGATAGTGAGATCGATTGAATCAGATGTTGGTTCCCCCCCTCCCCCCCCACAACCTCCTTATCACCCGAAGGGTGGTCGTATAGGTCTGTGAAGGATGTTCTTGTGTTGGTATGCCGCGCAAATTGTCGTGGCGTGCGTGCGTTAGCGCGCGCGTGCGTGCGTGACAGATGTGCATGTGTATCCGTGCGTGGTGGTCTGCGGCACTGCTGTGTTATACCGTGCTGCTCTGCCGTGTTCCTGCGGTCTGCACGAACGTATGTTGCCTCTGTGTGTGCGTGTTTGCGCATGTGTGTATGTTTCTGTGTGTGCGTCTGCGTGTGCCTGTGCTTGTGCGCGTGCCTGTGTGCGTGTGCCTGTGTGCGCGTGTGCCTGCGAGTGCGGCGGTGTGAAAAGAATGGGAACCGGCGGTAAACCGTCAACCTTGGTTACCGCCGGGGACTCGTAGAACTTCCTTGCCATATATATATATATATATATATATATACACACACACGAATGGCATGCGCGCACAAACCTCGCGCGTAATCTTCAGAAAACGCACTTCCATCAGAAAAGTGCGTCCTACGATACACTGTTTGTAAATCCGCCGACCCTGTCGGCGTGTGGAAGATGCTTTTCCGTTCGTCGTAAACGTCGTCGTCGTCGTCGTCGTCGCCGTCGTCGTCGTCGTCGTCGTCGTCGTCGTCGCCGTCGTCGTCGTCGTCGATGCTCTTCCGTTCGTCGTCGTCGTCGTCGCCCTCCCCTCAGGCGCGCCAGCCAAAGCGAAACCAAAGCGAAATCGAGCAACGTCGTAGCTGAGTCGAAGGCAAAGCGAAATTGAGCAACGTCGTAGCTGAGTCGAAGGGAAGTCCCTTCCCTTTGATCCCTTCCCCGCCGGGGGGGGGGGGAGGGTTCCGGGGGGGGTCCCGAGAGGGGGGTCCTGGGGGGGGGGGAGATACGCATCCCCCCCGGGATGTCGCGGGACCTAGAAAAGCCCCCAGACTGGCCAAGAGTGCCCCAAGAGGCTTCCAAGACGGCTTCACAGGGCCCCGGATCGCCGAACCATCGGTCGAAGACGCCAAAGTAGCCTCCAGACCTTCTGGGCGCTGGCCAACTCTGCCCTCTTCGCCTCCAGCTGGTTGGCCACGACGTCCGCGAAGCAGCTGTCGACGCCGTCGGGCGGCCCAGCCTGCAGCGCCTCAAGCCGCTCGACCGTTGCCCGCAGCCTCTCGATCGCCGTGGCCCCACCGCTGCTGGGCGCCCCACTCGCCGCTGAAGCCGAGGTCTGCGACTTGGCGGATGCCGCGCGCGACGCTGCGCTGCGGGCCTGCCGCTGGGCCCGACGCCCCCGAGGCTGGTCCACCCAGCCGCCCTTGTCTGCCTCGGGCTTCGCCTTGCCGCGGGGCGCCTCCGTCGCCCAGGGCGGCGCGGCATGCCCGCAGCTGAGACACGTGGAGCGCCGGTCCCAGTTCCAACTACCGCAGCTGTACATCCAATAGGACCTGCTGCGCCTGCCACTGCTGCCGCCACGCTGGGACCTCGCCATGGCGCCCGCTGCGCTGCCCGCTGGGCAGCGCCCCCACGCTGCGAGAGCAAGAAGCACAACAAGAATTTGCACTGGCCCAAAGCGCGGAGACCCTCGCGTTCAGAGCGCCGCGAACGACGTGCGGTCGTCGGGCTCTCCATGGCCTTGAGCCAAAATGGCTGCGGACTCCTGCTCCTGCGTTCAGCCGTGCTCCTGCGCGTTCTGCCGTGCTCCCGTGTGTCGAGAGGCGCCGCCCGAAGCAGATGCAAGGAACAACGCCTGGGACAGGGCTCAGGCAAGCAGATGCTGACCAGTGCAATCCCCAGATTGCTGGCCTCAAGAGAGGGCCTGGCGCTGGCCAGTCAGCGCGGAAACGGCCAGGACGGCCCGCGCGCTGCCTATCTCCTGCAACAGGCTTCGCGACGGAGCGAGACACTCACGACCGCCGCCGACCGAATCTCACCACTACCCCAACGGCTTGCCCGTGGCAAATGAAGGGCTGCAGCCGGACGATCTCGCCGCCGAGCTCTCAGCTTCTCCGCCTGGGACTTACACGGGCACACCGCGGGCAGGTCCCCCGTGCACTCCGAGCCCAACAAACGGCCTTGCTTGCTAGCGTGGGCCCCGCACCTCTTGCAACCCGTGTAGGGCGGCCGCAACAAAAGCTGATGGCCGAGGTGATGGCCCGCGCCTGTCGCCCCGTGCGGACCTTCGACTGTATGACTCGTAGAGTTCCCCCATAAACAAAGCGGCTCAGCTCTAGAGCAATTCCACAGCGCCGGCGGGCTCGCTGGTTCGAAATATCTCGACGGAAATACCTCGTAGAGCTCTTCCGTGCGACGAGCTAAAGGAATTCCAGCGCGGGGTGGAGCTAGCTGACCGGCCCAGCCAGGGCGGACAATGTGGGAACTTCGGGTCGGTTGGGCGAACATTGTGAGAGATTCGACAATTCGTTTTGAGAACCAGCTTTTCTGTAACCTGTGATAGGTTCTGCCGCGTCTGCTCGTGGAATGCCCAAGTCCATAGCTGCAGAAGTACTATGAAAAGACGTAAAGAAACAAATTTCAAGTTTGTACCGAAAATCGAGTTTTTCAGTTTTCGCAAGATTTTGAAAGATTCGACCATTCGTTTCTAAATCTGAGATGTTCCTACTGAGCCTTGGATCACGCTGCGTTTTCTGGTGAACATATCAGGGCTGTAAATGAAACGTTTATCTCGATTCATTTTCACGACCTTGAAATAAAAATGCTGGAAAATGAAGATTTCCAAGAAATTTCAAAATGTCGATGATTCGTGTGGGCATGAAGTTCCGTCGCTACGGGCGTAGTTTCTGTCATGTTCGCTCGGGAAATACCGGGTCGATAGCTGATGTAAAATGAACAAACATGTGTAAGCAATAGATTTGTATATACACTGTATTTCTGAAGCTGATATTTCGGAGACTTACTATCCGCATTGACAGCACTGTAATGAGTGCACGGAGCTCTACGAGGTCCCAACGGTAACCTTGACGGTTTACCGCTGGCACCCAGTTTTGCTGGCGAGACTTTGTTATGTGTATATATGTTATGTTTATATATATGTGCATATATAAATATACATACATATATACATATATGTGTATATATACACGTGGAATACACATAATATATGACATTAAACATATTACTATAATGTGTATATATTTATAATGACAGAAAGAAAGAAAACAAAAACAACCAACAACAACAAACAAAAAAACTTAAAAGGAAAAAACGAACGAAACAATATCGAAATTCAACCATTTGTTTGAGCTCTATAACTGAGTGGCGGCTGTAAACCGTCAGCCTGACTACCGCCGGGGACCTCGTAGAGCTCCGCAGATGCAAAAGAGTGCTGTGAATACGGACAGTAGGCTCCCTGGAATATCAGGTTGAATCTTGATAAAAAATCAGCGTTGGGGTTCTAGGGAAAAGTCGCTTGCAGAATAATATGTTGGAGCATTATAGCAGCTAGAGACCCAACAATTTGCAAGCGAGCGGAACAAAAACCATTCGATTTGCAAAGGAACTTTATTCCCGAACGGATCGCCAAGTCAGACTTTCTAGAGAACCTGGATTTTTCCAAAACTTCCATCTTTGAGGTCGGTACATGGAAGTGAAACGATAGGAACACTGCGGCGACAGCCCCGAAACTTTCACCAGCGAGCGCAACGTGATCCAATGGCTATTTCAAAAACCACAAAAACAAATTCTTCATTATAACTTGAAATAGTTCCGATCCGTATTTTGGTAATAGTACTGGGTGCCGGCGGTAAACCATCAACCAGGTTACTGCCGGAGACCTCGTAGAGCTCGTTAGAGGGATAACAGCGCTGTCAATGCGGACAGACAGCTCCATGGAATACCAGCTTGAAAACTGGAGGAAATCATCTGTTGGAGCTTAACGGAAAATCAGTTGCATAACTATTCTCATTAGCAGATAGATATATGATGATTTTTAGCAAACGAAGCAGGATCTACTCTAATTGCAGAGAAACTTCATTGCCACACAAATGGCCAAATGTCTGAAATTCTCAACAACAAAAACATTGAACTTCTTCGAGAACGTGTTATTTTTGAGAGCAGACTCTGAAAATAAATCGATCGAAATATTGCAGCTACAGGCCTAAGACTTCCACCAGGAAGCGCAGCGCCATTCAATGTTGAGTATGAGAATCTTCGATTCTGATTCGAATTGTCGAATTTCTTAAAAACGTGCAAAACCACAAACCTCAATGTATTGTTCATTTCAACTTGAAGTCGGTTCCCCCACGTCTATACTACTGTACCTACGGACCTGAGAATTTCTCCATCAGAAGCGGCATAACCTACTACACGCGTGAGAAAAAATAGATCTCAAAACGAATTGTCAAATCTCTCAGCTTTTTTAATACACACATATATATATACTTTTATACATATTTAGTTGTGTATGTGTATATATATACACATATATATATAGATCGATTGTCCCGCCCTGGCCGGGTCGGTCAACTAGCTCCACCCCGCGCCGGATTTCCTCTAGCTCATCGATGTCGAAGAGCTCTACGAGGTACTGCAGCTACCAAAGAATTCACTAGCGAACGCGGCATAACCTAGTACAGGTGCAAAAAACCTTGGTTTTCAAAAACGAACTGTCAAATCTCTCATTCTTCAAAAAACCGGCCCAAAGTTCCCACATTGTCTGCCCTGGCCGGGTCGGTCAACTAGCTCCACCCCGCGCTAGAATTGCTCTAGCTCATCCCGCCGAAGAACTCTAAGAGGCATTTTGCCCACACCTTTGATCTTATTCCCGCTCGCGATTTTGATCTCGGGTCAATGGGGTGGATATTACACGAAAAAGTCAACGAGGCGGGTTATGCGATTTTTGCTGTGGAGGGGTCCTCCACATGTTTTTTGGCAGGTACCTCGAGCTACAGACCACTCCTAGAGGCGAAATGCACACCATTCAACGGAAAATAATGAGCAGTTCCAGTTCCAAGTATGCGGACGCCTGACATCTGCCTGCTACCAGAGCTGCGACCGAAAAACTACTCGCATTATGTAATGTTTAAAAGGCGACGTTGGTTGTTTTCTTCTTCGACCGACAACACACCAATCGACAGGACATGATCAGACGCGCTAGTCTGGAGCATGAAGTCGCCAGAAAACAGTCAACGACCAAAGTTGCGACCGAGCAATTACTCGCACCCTGCAACTTTTAAAAAGAGAATGTCGGTTTTCTCTATTTAACTTGAACTAGAGCTGGGCCATGGTGCTGAGATGCACACACCCCGACAGGAAATGATCGGAAGCGCTAGTCGAAGTATCTAGACGCCTGAGGTCGTCTTCTACCAGAGCTGTAACTACAAACTGTTCGCACCCTGCAAATGTTTAAGAGGCGATGTTGACTTCCTCTACTTAATTCGATATGTAGGCGAGCTACGGAGCTGAAGGACACACATTGACAGGAAATCATCAGATGCGCTAGTCTAAAGCGTCTATGCTCCAGATCGGTATGTTACCAAAGCTGCAACTAAAAAACGATTCGCGCTCTGCAAATTTCTGATAGGCGATGTTGGTTTGCTCTACTTAATTCGAGCTGCTGGCGAGCTATGGAGCTGGAAGACACACCAAAAAATGATCAGACGCGCTAGTCTAGAATATCTCGATGCTTCATATCGGTCTGCTACAAGAGCTGCGACCAAGTAATGATTTGCACTCTGCAACTTTTTAAGAGAGACAATGCTGCTTGTTCTACTCAATTGGAGATCTAGGCGAGCTACGGCTGAGATGCACACTTCCGCACCGGTAATGACCAGAAGCGCTAGTCTACAAGATCGAGACTTCTGAAATCGGTCTGCCACCAGGGCTCCGGCTGAAAAAACTATTCGGTCTCTGCAAACTTTTAAAAAGGCGATGCTTCTTTCTGTACTTAATTCGAGCTGTAGGCGAGCTACGGGCTGATATGCACACGAATCGACAGGGAATTATCAAAAGCGCCAATCTGAAGTGTCTAGACACCTCATCTATGTCGACTACGACCAAAACACTAGCTGCACTCTTGAATTTTCATTATAATCAAAATCAGCTTTTGGAGATAAGCGTGACCTGCGCGCCGTTGCTTATGGAATAGTGTGGAGCAACCGATAAAATGATCAAATGCATCGATCTGGAGGCTCCTCCTCCTCCTCCTCCTCCTCCTCCTCCTCCTCCCTGTGTTCCGCCCCCTCCTCCGCCTGCTCCTCGTGCTCCGCCCCATCCTCTCCTCCTCCCTCCTCCCTCCTCCCTCCTCCTCCTCCTCCTCCTCCCTCCTCCCTCCTCCCTCCTCCCTCCTCCCCCTCCTCCTCCTCCTCCTCCTCCCCCTCCCCTCCTCCTCCCTCCTCCTCCCTCCTCCTCCTCCTCCTCCTCCCTCCCCTCCCTCCTCCTCCTCCCTCCTCCTCCTCCCTCCTCCTCCCTCCTCCTCCTCTCCTCCTCCTCCTCCTCCTCCTCCTCCTCCTCCTCCTCCTCCTCCTCCTCCTCCTCCACATGATTTAGCCCTTCTTTCTTTCTGCCCCCGCCCCTCCGACATGGCCCGAGCCCGCCTGCGCCCACCCGGCCCGCGCGGTGTCCGCCACCAGCTCCAGGCCCAGCGGCGGGGACTGCGGCGGGGACTGCCGCGGGAGGGGCGGCGGCCGAAGAGGCAGCAGCACTGCTCGGCAGAGGAGGCGGCGGAAGCAACAGGGGGACGCACTGGAGCACCAAGGGGGGCTGCAGCTGCAGCACGGGCGGCGGAGAGGGAGTGGGGGCAGGAGCAGAGAAAAGAGGAGGGTAGATGCGGTGGTGGCGTTGGTGGTGATGGAACAATACCACCAACAACAAAAACAACAACGATAATTTTGAGACTGCTCGCCCTTATCTGCTCGAGTGTCCAATAACGCGAATTTCCCAAACCCTCGATACCCGCCCTCTTCGTCTTCGATCGAACCCCTTTTTGGGGGGTATACCTTTCTTCCCTGCAGGCCGGGCCCCGGCAAGCGGCGAGGTGGCCGCGGACCGTCGGCCTGGCCAGCGGCAGCGCTGATCGGCGGGGCGGCCGCGGACCGTCGACCCGACCCCAAGAGGGACGGACAGGGGACCGACCACGACGACGACGACGGCGACGACGACGACGACGACGACGACGACGACGACGACGACGGCGACGGCGACGACGACGACGACGACGACGAGCGAAAGCGAGAGCGAGAGAACGACAGCAGGGCCACAATGACACGAAGCAGGCCACGAAGGGCAACAGCGGGGACGCGAAAGGAATGCGTATGGGTCCACGAAGAGCGCGAACGAGAGGGGGCCACGAAGGGCAGATAATGCGGGGCCACAGAAGGCAAAAATGGGGCCACTGAGGGTAGCAACTGGGCTACGTAGGACAGTGAGGGGGCCACAAACGGCGACAGCGGGGCCACGAAGAGCATGCACATGGGGCCACAGCGGACGCGAACGAGCGGGGGCCACGAAGGGCATACGTATGTTGGGCCGGCCTCAGAGGCGATTCGAGACACTCTAGAGGAGCAGAGCTAGTATACGACCCCCCCTTCTGTGATAGCTCTCCTCCAAGATGGCCCCAAAAGCGCCCCGAAGGCTCCCAAAAACGCCCCAAAAGCGCCCCCGGAGGGCCCCAAGAGGCCCCAAGAGGCCCCCAAGAGGCCTCCAAGAGGCACCCAAGGGACCCTCAAGAGGCCACAAGAGGCTCCCCGATATACGCAAGAGGCCCCTGGGACCGCCAAGAGGCCCCAAAGAAGGCCCAAGAGGCCCCCAAGCTCGCCATTGTCCGCCTCCTCCTCCTCCTCCTCATCCTCCTCCTCCTCCTCCTCCTCCTCCTCCTCCTCCTCTCCTCCTCCTCCTCCCTCTCTTCCTCCTCCTCCCCCTCCCCCTCCCCTCCTCCTCCTCCTCCTCCTCCTCCTCCTCTCCTCCTCCTCCTCCTCCTCCTCCTTTTCCTTCTCCTCCTTCTCGTCCTCCTCGTCCTCGCAGTCCTCCATTTCCTCCTCCTCCTCCTCTTCCTTTTCCTCTTCTCCTCCTCCCTCCTCCCCTCCTCCTCCTCCTCCTCCTCCTCCTCCTCCTCCTCCTCCTCCTCCTCCCCCTCCTGTTCCTGTTCCTCCTCCTGCTCCTCCATCTCCTCCCCTACTCCGGCGACGACGGTTCCCCTTACATCCCCCCCCCTCCTGGGGCATATGGCGGCTCACCCCGCCCTTTGTTTTTCTGCATGCGCCCCCGCTTCCCTCATAACCTCCACTCCTCTGGGACTCATTTCTGGACGGGCTGGTGGGGATACGCGAAGCGTCTAGAAATTGCAAGACATTCCAACGCAAGGGCGCTTTTTTTCAGCACATTGCAAGCAAGTCCCCAGCGAGAGAGACTCCACAGCGCCAGTAGAGCGACTCCTGAAGAAATCGTAAGAAAGTCCCAAGCGAGAGCACGATTCCTGAATAGAATGCGAGGAAGTCTCGGACGGGAGCGGCGGCCCTGGCGAAATTGTCAGGAAGTCTAAGGCGGGAGCCGTTCTTGTTGTAGTCCGGGGGCCAGCGGGCCAGTTTAGGCCTCAAGACTTGCCCTGCTTTGTTGTACAATCAAAATAATAATAATAATAATAATAATAATAATAATAATAATAATAACAGTAATAATAATAATAAAATAAAATAAGAATAAAAATAATATTATTAATAAAAAAAGAATAATAATAATAATAATAATAATCATACGAAAAAAAAAAATGATAATAATAAACAATGGTAATAATAATAATATACATACATACATACATACATACATACATACATACATACATACATACACTTTTTATTATATTAAAAATGCGCGCGTCGAGGGCCACACTTCGCCTGAGAACAACAATACGCATCGGTGGGGGGATCAACCATAATTATTTATAAATGAAAATTCGGCAATAACAATAACTACTGTTACAGCAACGACAACAACAACAATCATGTTAATATTGTTCGCTCTTATCTGCTCGCGCGTCCTTGAAAACAAAAAGCAACGGACAACGGGGGATAATGAGGACGAAGGGATCGGAGAGAGGGGAGGGGCAAGAAGGAGAGAGGACGATGATTTGCGCTGCGAATGGCGGTTCAGCTTGCGCAAGCCACTCCAACACAGGTTAACAATAAGTTTCGCCATGGGTCGCGCCATAAACAGCGCCACGCCCCCCCCCCCCCCCGAAAGAACAGATCGTGGATACCCCCGCGGGGGGTCGCACAGCTGCGAACTGGCGTCAAAAACAAGTTCCGTGGAACCCTGAAAAGAAACGGATGTTGCGAGAGCGGGGCGGAAGGATAATGAGAACTGCAAGCGCGTCGAAAGGAGCGCGGGGATGCGGGGTGGATTGGGATGGAGTGGACAAGAGTAAGATCTCAAGAGGAGGAGCGGCAAGGAGTGGAGAAGAGGAGCTGGGAGGAGTGCGGAGGAGCGGGGGGCGCACTGAGGAATCTGGAGGAGGGACCAAGAATAATTTGGAAGAAATGCGGAATGCGAGCGGGAAGGGGTGGAGATTGTTGGCGTGGGATGGGGTGTCCTGGGGAGGAGTGGGCGGAATGCGAAGAACTGAAGAATAGCACAATGGAGTACGAACGAAAAGGAAAATGGGGCAGAGTCAAAAAAAGACATGGAAAAACGTTGGAAAGTGGGGGCAGGTGGATACGAGCGGAGACTGGTGCGGAAACAAATCGCGGGGGATTGGAAAGCAGCCGAAAACCTCCTATGACCTCGGGGAGGCATCGGAATGGCCTCGATGACCACCGAGCAATTCCAGAGGTTCCGAAAACCTGCGGGAACGCAGGCGGGAGGCGGGAACCTGTTGGCGCGGGCCACGACGGGCGCGAACGAGCGGGGGCCCCGAAAGGCATACGTATAGGGGGCCGCAGACAGCGACGGAACCGCTGAGGGCAGAAACGGGGCCACAAAGGGCCACGAAGAGCGACAGCGGGGCCACGAAAGGCATGCATTTGGGGCCACGACGGGCGCGAACGAACGGGGGCCACGAAGGGCATATATGGGGCCGGAAAGGGCGACAGCGGGGCCACTGAACGCAGAAAGTGGGCCACGAAGGGCAGCGAGGAGGCCACGAATGGCGACAGCGGGGCGACGAGACGCATGCGTATGGAACCACGAAAGGCGCGAGCGAGCGGGGGCCACAAAGGGCAATTAATCCGGGGCCACAGAGGGCAGCGACGGGGCCGCTGAGGGTAGAAACGGGGCCAGGAAGGACAGAGAGGGGGCCACGAAGGGCCACACCGGGGCAACGAAGGGCATGCATATGGGGCCACGACGGGCGCGAACGAGCGGGGGCCAAGAAGGGCATTCGTATATGGGGCCACAAAGGGCGACAACGGGGCCACTGAGGGCAGCACAGGGGCCACGAAGGGCAGCGAGAGGGCCACGAAGGGCGACAGCGGGGCTACGAAGGGCATGCGTATGGGGCCACGACGGGCGACTGCGAGCGGGGGCCACGAAGGGCAAATAATGCGGGGCCACAATGGGCAGCGACGGGGCCACTGAGGGCAGCAACGGGGCCACGAAAGGCAGCGAACGAAAGCGACCGCGGAACCAGTACGGGCAGCGAGGGGCATCGAAGGCGGGCGAAGGGCAGCGAGCGGCGACTGCAGTCCCTAACGGGCTGGTCGGGCGGGCAGGCACAGACGGGCGGGTCGAGCGGGCGGGTCGTTGGAGCGTAAAGCCTGCTTGAACCGCCAAGCAATATGTAGCGGAAGCGCGACTCCTGAGCGTCGAGGAACGGCACCTGAATAAATTGTGAGGAAGTATCAGGCGGGAGCCGAGATTCGGTGGGAAGCACAAAGACATACTAGTACTATATGTCCTCCTTGGAGGCGCGCGTCCGACCCAAACATATAGTATACCCATCTTGTTGTATATCGTTTCCCGAGCGGTGTGGCCAGAAAGCGCCCGCCACGACGCATATACTATAAGATTTCTCGGTGCGCGCGTCGCCCCTGGGGGGGCGACGCACATATAGTATAAGTATGTTGGGGTGTTGCCGATTCGGTGGTAATTTGGGAGGAAGTCCCAAGCGAGAGCGCGATTCTTCAATAAATTATGAAAACGTATCAAGCGGGAGCCGCGATCCGGTGGTAAATTGTAAGGACGTCCCAAACGAGAGCGCGATTCTTCTATAAATGGTGAAGAAATATCAAGCGGGAGCCGTTGTTGTTGTAAACCGGGGGCCAACGACACAGTTTGACCTTCAATGCTTTCCCTGATAAAAAACCGGGTGCGAGCCCCGGGAAGGGCACTTCAATCGAAAAGATGATGTGCACCGGACGGGGGGGATCAACAATAACTATTCTTCATAGATAAAAATTCAATAGCAAAAACAACAATCAGTTCACCCCCATGCGCTATGTTTCCACACGAAGCATGCGACCATCACGTTAAGCATCCACAACATGGGGGACTCTTGTTCTATAGCCGTTATTCCCATTCCCAGATCTCCCGCCCAATGAGGTCTCCTCCGACGAATTTCAACATATCCCGCCTCGAAAACACATGCCCGCGCCTTGCTGCGCCGATGCGGGACCGCCAAGTGGAACCCCAGCGAAGGGTAAGGCACAAGGGGGTATCGAACGACAGGATTGCCTTGGTGGGGATGGGGGCTGTCGGCGGTGAGGCAAGGACCTGGCCCTGAATAGAAAGGGAGGCAGTCTCGAGCAGGGCTGCAGTTGTTGCTGGGAGCGGCGCCAACGCTGACGAGAGTACGGCGCTAGTCAAGCGTTAAACAAAACGAAATCTCGAGCGGGAGCGCTATTTTTTTTCGGGGCGGCGGCTTTCGGCGGCGAGCAAAAACACCGCTTTGAGTAAGCAAGGAGGAGGTCTCGAGCGGGAACTGTGGTTTTGTAGGGACGGGGGTTGTTGGCAGCGAGAAACAGCACCGTCTTCAGGAAAAAGAAAGGAGAGAGTAAACCTCGAGCGGGAGCGTTGTTCTTGCTGGGAGTGGCGCCCATTCACAGGAAAATTGGGCGCCTGCGCAGCGTAAAACGGAAGGAATTCTCGGGCGGGAGCGCTGGTTTTGTCGGGGCAACGGTTTTCGGCGGCGAGGAGGGGCACCACCTTGAGTAAAAAAGGGAGGAGGCCTCGAGCGGGAGCGTTGTTTTTTGCTGGGGGCGGCGCCGATGAGAGAAAGACTGGCGCGCCAGTCCAAGGTAAGATGGGAGGAAGTCTCGAGCGGGAGCGCTGGTTTTGTTTGGACGGCGGCTTTCGGTGGTGAGCAAGAACCAGCCTTGAGTAAGAAAGGAGGAAGTCTCGAGCGGGAGCGTTGCTGTTGGGAGGCCGGTTTTGGCGGCCCCCCCAGCCGCTCGAGCGTGAGCCTCATTTTCAATGAAAACGTAGCCGTCGCCTAGGCGGGAACGCCACGGCGCCTTAACGGACTTAACATCTAGAATTGCTTAGAAATTGACACTCAACCATTTCAAGGCTGATCGCTCTCACTGGCACCCGCGTCTTGCATTCTGTATACCCCCACCCTCGATACCCGCCCACTTCGTCTTCGATCGCACCTCCACTCGGGGGGGAATATCTTCCTCGTCGGCCACTGACTGAAATCCGAGGAACTCTCGAGCGAGAGCGCCGTTCCTGAGTTCGGGGGCCTCTCTGGACAGGGTCTCTCAGAATACATGTCGAGAAATATCGAACGGGAACCCTTGTCGCCGTGTCTCGGCCTCCACCAACTTGCCTGAAAGACGAGAAAGTCTGGAGCGAAAGCGCCAGACTCTTGAGTTCGGGGGCCTCTGCCAAGGGCCTCTGCGAATACACCTTCAGGAAGTATCGAACGGGAGCGTATACTGGCCAATGCAGGGGGACGATCGGGGCTCACGTGCTCCCCTTGGGAGCTGCTCCTTGGTGAGTTCCGAAATTGCCTTGTGCCCCCCACTCTGGCTGTTGCCTGGTGGGGTGCGCTGCTCCTTGAATTTCCTGGAGGCCCAAAACCACCAACACCCACACCTCCGACACCACAGGACCCCACGACACACAGCGAGATGGGGTCGATGGCTGGGGTGGACGGTTGGGCCTCAATCGACTTCGGGGGCGACCTCATCCTCTTCCTATTTTTCTCCTCCTCCTCCTCCTCCTCCTCCTCCTCCGCCTCCTCCTCCTCCTCCTCCTCCTCCTCCTCCTCCTCCTCCCTCCTCTCCTCCTCCTCATCCTCCTCCTCCTCCTCCTCCTCCTCCTCCTCCTCCTCCTCCTCCTCCTCCTCCTCCTCCTCCTCATGGCTGCCCCTGGCCCTGGCTGCCCCCTGTGTGGCCAGCGGAGCGGCACACGTTTGCAACCCATTGGAGGCTGAGGCATCGTCGCCCAGCCTGCCCATCGCCGCATCGGCGGGGCTATCGTATGCTTTGGAGGCTGGGGGCGGCGTCTATTACCCTACACGTCGGTCGGAAGAAGTATGTAAAAACATGAAGTAGGAAGGCGGATAAAGTGGATTGGGTCCAGGCCCTCCCAGAGAACAGCAAAACACTGCAAAATCAGGTCGGCTCTTGAAGCAGGAAGGCGCTTGAAGTAGATTGGGATCTGGGAGTCCAGAAATACATGCCTTCAACGACCGGCGTGAAGCCTTTTCTCGGCCGCGCGTCTGGTGGTCAGCGGGGGGGCGCACTGTCATACACCGGAGGCCGAGGCCGCGTCGTGGCCCAGCGCGCCCTTCGCCGCGTCGGAGGGGCTGCCATTGGAGGCCGTGGGTGCTCTGAGCTCAAGCCTGCCCCTGGCCGCGCACTTGGTGGCCAGTGGAGGGGCGCAATGTCATGCCTCGGAGGCCGAGGCCTCGTCGCCGCCCGGCGCGCCCTTCGCCGCAGCGGCGGGGCTGGCTTTGGAGGCCGTGTGCGGTTCCTGACCAAGCCTGGCCAGAGGTGTGGGTGGCCCGAATGCTTGGGCGGCCATGGTTGGTTCCAGCCGTGGTGGCATTTGTTCCGATTCCGCGGCTTTGGATTTGGCGCTCTCGGAGGCTTCGGTGCATTCGCAGTCTCTGTCCGAATTCACCGATCGTGCTGATCCCTTCGACCCAGGAGCAGGTTCAGCTAGCCGCGGAGTGGCGCCCAGGGCTCCTCCCAGGCGAGTTGTGGTTCTGGCGGAGATGCGAAAGCAGCGCATACTGCTCAAGCCGCCACCTCCTCGTTGGAGGAGCGAGGCAGCTTGCAGTGTCCCTCTGTTGTCAATGTGCGCGGGCCTCTTGCTCCAGAGGACTGGGCCCTTTGGGAAGCCCAGCGAACTGGGGGCGATTTCCAAGAGCTGCTGGCAAAGCTCCACCGAGGTATCGGCGCGCAGACTGGCACTCTCGGCGCGAGGGGGTGGAGGTAGTTTCTGGCGCTCGCGGGTGGGTCCTTGCGTCCCTGTTTGTTATGATGAACTTCCTGCCTGCCAGTTCTGCGGAAGCTTGCCTGGCAGTGGCCCACAAGAAAAAGTCCTCCTCCTCCTCCTCCCCCTCCTCCTCCTCCTCCTCCTCCTCCTCCTCCTCCTCCTCCTCCTCCTCCTCCTCCTCCTCCTCCTCCTCCTCCTCCTCCTCCTCCTCCTCCTCCTCCTGTTCCTCCTGTTCCTCCTCCTCCTCTTCCTCATATTCATCCTCTTTTTCCTCCTCCTCTCTCCCTCCCACCTCCCTCCATCCTTCCCTCCCTCCCTCCCCCCTCCCTCCCATGACCGCTGCGGACGGTCGTGGTCCGCCCGCGACGGAGGCGTCGGGAAGGGAGGGGGGCGCCTGGCCCCACGAGCCCACGAACCTGTCGCACAGCGGACGGTCGACCCTGGGGGGCGGGAGCGGGAGAAGGAAGAGAAGGCGAGGGGGCGAGGAGGAGGGGAAGAGAGAGAAGAGCAGGGGGGAGGGGAGGGAGAGAAAAAGGGGGGGCGGAGAGAGGCGGAGGGGGAGAAGGAGGAGGGGAGGGGAGGGAAGGAGAAGGAGGGGAGAGGAGGGAGGGGGGAAGGGGAGGGAAGGGAGGGGGTGGAGGGGAGGGGAGGGGAAGGGAGGGAGGAGGGGGAGGGGGGGAGGCAAGCTAGGTGCGCTCGCGTCATATCTGACATCATACCCCTCCCTCCCACCCCTTACCATGGCGCAGATCCCCTCTCTACTCGCACAGCCGGATGTCGAGCAAGGCAATGATCCCGAAACGGTACGCGATGCATTGTAGAGCACGGCATGGCATGGCGTAGAAGAGCACCGCGAAGCGTAGTAGCAACCTAGCGTTGCATTGCATGCAGTGGCATGGCACGGGAAATGACGCCAGCGCTGCAGCGGGAGCACGAGTCGAAACGAGCGGAAGCGCGGAAATGAGGCCAACGCTGCAGCGGGAGCACGATGCGGAACGAGCGGAAGCACGCCAGAATCGGCCCGGGAGGCTTCCCGGGCGCCAGAAGCAGAAATTCAGCATTCTCAAAAGAAAAATGTGTATTGAAATGGCCTTTTTTCGGCGCCGCCTCGAAACTCGATTTTCCGGCGCCGGCCGGAACCCGCTCCGGACCCGGGGGCGCCGGCTCGGGCGCCAGCCCGGGCGTCGGAATCGGCCCGGGAAGCCCCCCCGGCGCCGGAAGCAGAAATTTGGCATTCTCAGAAGAAAAATGTGTATTGGAATGGCCTTTTTCGGCGCCGCCTCGGAACTCGATTTTCCGGCGCCGGCCGGAACCGGCTCCGGACCCAGCCCGGGCGCTGGCCCGGGCGCCGGCTCGGGCGTCCGGCCCGGGCGCCGGCTCGGGCGCCGGCCCGGGCGTCGGAATCGGCCCAGGAGGCCTCCCGGGCGCCGGAAGCAGAAATTGAGCATCTTCAATAGAAAAATGTGTATTGGAATGGCCTTTTTTCGGCGCCGCCTCGGAACTCCATTTTCCGGGGGCGGCCGGAACCGGCTCCGGACCCGGCGGCCCGAGCGCCGGCCCGTGCGCCGGCTCGGGCGTGCAGCCCAGGCGCCGGCGGAAATGATGCCAGCGCTGCAGCGGGAGCACGATTCGGAACGAGCGGGGCCCCAAAATGAGGCCGGCGCCTATGCAGGCGAAAACCTAACTCCGGGGAAACCTGTGCAAAAAAAAAAAAAAAAACATTACGCGGGGGGGGGGGAGCGAACACTCCCAAGACGTCATCAGAGGAAGAGGGAGAGTAGTATTCATATTGAGTAATTGTGGAGGTTAGAGGGGGAGGATAGGGAAGGAGAAGGAGGGGAGGGAGGATAAGGAGGAGGGGAGAGGGGAGGGGAGGGGAGAGGGGAGAGAAGGGGGGGAGGAAGAAAAGCAGAGGAAGGGAAGGGAAGGGGGGGAGGGGGAGGGAGGGGCAGGGGAACGCGGAAGGACGGGGAGGATGGGGGAGGAGGAGAGGCAGCGGGACGAAGAAGGTGAGGGGGAGGGGGATCACGAGGGGACGAGGAGGGGAGGAAGATCGAGCGAGCGAGCGAGCGTCCATCGGGCATCCCAGGAGGAGTCGCGCACTTCCCCGGAACGAGAAGAGCCGTAGCCACTGGAGCAGTTCGGGAGTGATATCATGCCGCAGTCACAGGGGGAAGAAGAGGAGAAACAGGAGAAAGAGGAAGAAGAAGACGAATAAAAAGAAGAAGAAGAAGAAGAGGAGATAAAGGACACTAACACGGACAGTGGTGAAGAAGGAGGAGGAGGAGGAAGATCACTCAGGAACGAAGAAGCGAAAGGAGGAAGCAAGAAGGAGGAAGCGGGAAGAGGGGGGAAAAAAGGGGGCGAGGAAGGAGGAGG